>OZ020521.1:3923518-3958045 GCA_963971425.1 Bryoerythrophyllum caledonicum | reverse complement strand
ACCTCAAGCACACCTCAACACACTTTTATTTTTTACTTTTGGTTGAAATTCAATGAGAAGAATAAAAGCATGGTGAGGTGATAAATATAAGATTAACATTTTTCATACACATTGTGACATAAACCCCATGCATGTTAAGAGCGCACGCGACCCCTAAATTCAATACCCGTACGCGCGCGATCCCAAAGGCCAGGCGCCCGGCCCAGCCCTCCCCCACGAACGTGCGCAGCCCCACCACAAACTCGGACGACCTTGGCTGGACGCGCCCGCCTCTCCAAGTATGCGTCCGGCCCTTCACCGCGCGCGCCAGGCCCCTCGCGATACGCCCGCAGTCCTCCCTGCACGCGCCCGGCGCCTCACGGTACGCGCCCGGTCCTCCCTTGTACGCGCCCAGCCTAACACGATACGCGCCCTGTCCTCCCCTGTATACGCCCGGCCCCTTCAGTGCATGCCTGGCCCTAAACCATTCGCGCCTCGCCCCTTCAGTATGCGCCCGGCCCATCTCCGTACGCGCCCGCCCCTCTGTCTGCACGCGCGCGACCCTATTGGCGACGTGTCAGCCACGTAATCGCCTTCGTGGCAGTGGGTAAATTGATTTACCTTGACACATGGTCAAACCAGGGTTGACCCTTATCGGACAGACAACAGCCTCTACCGGACAGACAGCCGGACGGACGGACACTACCGGACGGACGGACGGCCAAACAACCCTGCCAGACACTTCAGAACTAGCTTGAACGAGTGGCGCCAACCCGGGTCCAGTTACTCCAGGATCGAATTCGACTCCAAGACAGAGTCACAGATCTACAGCATCAACTCCAAACCACATCTCAGGCCTTAACGGACAAAGAGAAGGAGCTGGATGCATCTAAGCTGAAGCTATCCAAACGGGGCCCCGACATCATCATAGCCGCTCATATCAAGAGAATTGAAATGGAGACTCGGGTGAGCGCTCGCTTTGGAGCATTTGACCAAATGGTGATCGATAATCATCAGCTCATCCCTCGCCTGGAGTTAGCCGAGGGACGCCAGACAGTTTCCGGTAGGGAGATAACCAAGCCCTCACTCGCTACTTCACGTCGCCAACTACTCAGCGAGATCGGTGTTTAGCAAGCGGACTTGGACCGGTTGAACAGGTATCTTCTTAAGTTTGTAGATGCTTACCCGGAGTTCATTTATTGTTCTGACGATGAGGTGGAGGAACTCCCAGAGCAGGAAGTTAATCCAACCTCCGGAGGTGCTACATCGGGAAGTGTTCAAGACACCTCCGCATTGGCCTCTGACACTGAGACTGGAGAGTAGGTGACTCCGCAGTCTAAGGCCCCCAACGTCCTGAAGACGAACCTCCCCTGGGACCGGACTATTCCTTCTCCTCCTTCATCCTTTCTACATCCAAATACTCCATTCTAGGGTGCATCGTATCCCTTACAAGGTGGTTCGAGTTCTGGACCCATCCAAGGACCAGCAAGAGGGTCTTCCGGTCCTCTGGATGTCCAGGGCAGTAGAGGATCGTCCGTGTTTCACGTGAGCACCATGGAGTAATATGCTCGCGCAGGAGGATATGGTGGTCCATATCCTTATCCATCTTCGGGACATTATATTTTTAGTGGCATTTCAGGACATTATAGTATGGGTTCTAGTGCGGGAGGATATGCACCGCAGTATCAGCAGTACTATCCTATGGCTCCACCGGCATCGTTTCCAAGGCAAGTCTAGACATCTAGTCCGCTTCCAAGCGTGCATGTGTCCAAGGAACCCGACACAAATGCGGTTTCAGGCCCCGGATCGATATCGGAGAAAGTGGCAGCGTCCGGGTCTGGACCTGTTGTGCGCACAGAGATCCATTCTCAGCTTGGAGTCGGTTTGCAGAGTGTGGAAAATCTCCCCAGCGGGATTCTTCCTTCTAGTGGCTAGAAATGTCCAATAGAGCTTCGGAGGAAACTTAGTATTTTGAATATTAGTAACCAATATTATGTGTCTAGAGCTATGTTATTCTCCGAACACCTGAACATCTCTGGGCAGATGTTGTTCAAAAGGGGGATAATGTTAACCGGGGATTTTGACTTGTTATTAGGATCCCGGTAGTAATTTTTTTTGAAGTTACTGAAGTAGTTTTGAGTAGAAGTAAGACTATGGATGAATCCGGACAGTGGATGAAACTGTCCAGAAATGACAGTGGATAAAATTGTCGGGACTTTGGATGAACTGTCCGGACATGGATGTCATCCGTCCGGACATCTTCATCCCTTGTGGAGGATTAGGGTTTGGAGGGGGTAGAGAGTCACCCCCTTGGACCTTGCACTCTCTCTTCATTGTAGGGGCTGATCTCTAGAGGTGTTGCAACTAGAGTATAGGAGGATGATTAGAGAGTTAGGAAGTAGAGATACCATGCAAATATGGAGTTATTGTGTGTATGAGTGTGGTATATGGATGTTTTGAGGAAGTAAAGCAAGACTTACTACTATCTATTGTGCAATTGTGTTATGTTTTGAAGTTGTGAGTAGATCTTTTTGCTAGGGACACATTTAAGGAAGGATTTGGTTGTGGGAATAGCAGATTCGGCTTGAATGCACTAGATCTGATATAGATCTAGCCCGATCTGCAAAACCCTACACATTCTTAGTAGTTGGGAGTTGGAAACAAGTCCGGATTTGTTGTGATTAGGGTCTGAATTGCTATAATCGAGTGCAGAAGCTTTAGATCTGTGGGTTAAACCTGAGAAAAACCACAGAAACAAAGTCCCGACTAACCCTGAATTCAGATCTAGATTCAAATCTAGGTCGAATCTGGGGTTTTAGACTCAGTAAAGGTCATGTTCCGGACTTTTGTCTACTGCCTTGAAACAACAGCTTGATGGAGCGTAGAGTAGATTGTTTTCTACTTGAACTTGAGGTGAAATCCCCATTTAACAGGGAAGGCACTCAATATAGGGATTTACTTAGTGTAAAAAAATGTTTATCGTCAAAAGGAGAAGGCACTCACCCTACGCTATGGTCAGTTTCGTACATAATTAATTCAAAATGGGGACTTGTCCAAAATTCCGGAAATTTCAAGAGATTTGGCTAGGCGATACCTATGTAATACCAAGGTGACACCCGTACAAGATCTAGGTTATATTCATGCAATACCTATGTGATATCCATTGTGTCGAATCAATGTGACAGAAAAAAATATATGCTTCGGCAGTTGCCTGCCGAAACTGACCGTAGCGTACGGTAGTATAGGGATTTACTTAGTGTAGGAAAATGTTTATCGTCAAAAGGAGAGGGCACTTAGTATGGGGATTTACTTAGTGTAGGAAAATGTTTATCCTCAAATGGGGGAAGCAGTTTTATAAAACTAACCTATGTCTTGTGGTCATAGGCATAGTGAAGAGAATGAGCAAACACTATATTCACGCCGGTCTCTTTCAAGGACCAGAGTTCCTCTTCTTTTTATGTACCTAGGCTTATACATGTTTATTGTGGAGCAAAAGGTCATGATATTAATACTTGTAGAAATATCAAAGAAGTTAAGGCCTTTCCAAAATAATAATAAAATTACTCCCTATCATGTCACATCTAAACAACCCTTTATTAAATCAAATAGGAGACCATCCAATAGAAATAGACGTCAACGAGGGAATAATGAGTACTATCAACATAAAGTTTGGAAGGACCTTCTAACCAAGATAGAAATAAAGGAGTGACATGTTATAAATGTAGAGAGTTAGGACAATATTCTAAGAATTCACCAATGTATTACAACAAATTTGATGTAGTCTATTGTGCGGAAGGTGTGGGCAAAAATGGCATGTCTCTACCTTTTGCACCACCATTATTATCGAGTTCCCTAATGTTGGAAAACAAGCTCGAATTCAAGAAGTAGAGTCATCTAATGATAGAAATGTGAATTACATGGCTATAGCAGAAACCCTGTAATGTCTTTATCACTAGGTTACAAGCCAAAAAAGCTCTTGAAAAAGAGCACACAAGTAGCTTCAAAAGTGATTATAGCAAACTAAAACTTAATCCCGTGCTTAGTAGAAATATACCAACTATACTTAAAACACCTAAAAATCCTAACCAAATATTAGAGATAACTACAGTATCTAGTTATCTTAATATCTACAATATTTTAATAACTACAATATCTACTTATCTTAATATCTACTATATCTGGATATCTTAATAACTACAATATCTGGTTATCTTAATAACTACAATATCTAGTTATCTATTATTTGTAAATACTTGTAATATTAGAGATAACTAGTAGTGGTTTTCAAAAAAATCTTATTCAATTTCTCACTAAAATACCTATATTACCTCTTTTGCTATACAAAATTGTATCCAAATCCTCAAACGTAGAAAAGTCAAATACTTTAAAGACAACTCCAATTTTATTTTTTTGCAACATCAATCAAGGAGTCTTACTTGTGGTGTGATGTTGAAGTGTGCGCCTTACGTCAAAATATGCATGCCATGTTCAAGGTCTATGAACGTCTGTGAATTAAACCTTTACGATGCTTATTAGCATTCACTACAAGAAAACCAGCCCAATGTGACTGGATGTGACTAAGCGCATATGACTGCGTAGTCACCTCAGTCATTGGTTTAGTCTAAAATCAGTCCTAAGAGGGTCCAGTCATGCACTAGTCATATATGTAGTCATATTTTTGAGGACCTGGGTAGGAACGGCTACGGGAACGGGACATATGTTCTCCTGCCCGGTTCCCAGAGTCATGCTCTCAGTGCTTACTATGTGTAGTCATAGTAATGTAGTCATATGGTAAGGGTAATTGGTTTATGTATGACTTATTGTAGTAAGAGAGTTGGTTTGGTGACTACACGCAGTCATGTAGTAAATAACCTGACTAGTAGTAGTCATATAATAATATATGAGAGCATACATTTGAAACATGTACTAATCACATTTATCCCATATTCTTTGCGAACAAGTCACATATTCTCTCTTATTTAGAGATGCTTCTTCCTTGTGTATTTTCAAGCAATTTGGGAGAGGGGATGGCAGACATAGATGGTTTGGAAGTTGGGGTGCTTGTTGGGTGCTAGTTTGCTACAGTTGAAGCTTACAATACTTGATTCAGCATCTTTCAGGCACATCAATCAGGGTCAACAATCAGGCACAGGAACTATATGGAGCTTTTTCCTTTTTTCTTTAATCTTTAAAAATCTCACTACAATTCGTCATAGCATTCAGAAGCTATTTCAATATTCGTGACTATGGGTAGTCTCATAGAAGTGACTCCAAAGAGTCCTATTCTCCAAACTCAATGTATGACTCAATGCGTGCAAGATCTCATTACTATGCGCAGTGATAAAACCAATCATGTATTAACTGATACCTCACTACATTTAGTCATACCATTTGGAAGCTATTTGAGTATTTGTGACTAGGGGTTGCCAAATAGATGTGACTCCAAAGAGTCACGTTCTCCCAACTCAATGAATGACTCAATTTAGTCACCATCTCACTACTATGCGTAGTGATAAAACCAGTATTATGTTGACTTATACCTCACTAGAAATAGTCATTCATTCAGTCACTATTTACATATGGATGACTACGTGTAGTCATACATATATGACTATATAGAGTCATATGGACCCAAGTCCCACTGTAGGTCCCGTTTTGAGGTCCCAAAACACTGTGGGAACGCAGTATTGGGAACAAGAAGTGCCCGATATGACCTCCAGTCAGATTGTCCGAAGCGACTAAGTCAAAATGACTAGAAACAGTGCTAGACACATTTTGGTTTATGCCCAACTGTAGTCATAAAACCTAGTCACATTGGGCTGGTTTTCTTGTAGTGATTGGAATTGAACGTCTGCAAAATGGCTTTTGGCACTTGGAGAAGACAAACCATATATTGTTGAGGAAGATTCTGTCCATTGTCCATCCAATATGGTATTGCCTTACTAGTGTATGGATAGCTTGATCGACGCAATTTACCCCAAGACTGTCAGTGGTCACCATAAAAAAAAATTAGCATTTATTTTTGTAGCACACAACAAAGACGTGGTAAAATTCACAATGTTGTACTTTACATGGTACCATAGGCAAGCCAAATTCTCTTAAGTGCTAACAAACTCGATGATAAAAATGGCACTACAATAATCTCATCTGAGTTTTTTAACACGCTGGAAGTTAGCAGATGGCCATCGCATAAACTTACACTTATAGTTGGTACATCAATGATGCTTCTACGTAACTTCAATCCATCGAACAACCTACATAATGGCACAAGACTCATCATCCAACGTTGCTCGGCTCGAGTGATTCAAGCGGAAGTCTTTATAGATGATCATGCAACGTATATTGCATTCATCCCATAGATCCCTTTGGTTATTAAGAGCGCCAGACTTCCTTTTTTAATACGGCGCAAGCTCTTTCTAGTCCACATCGCATATGCCATGACTGTTAACAAGTCACAAGGACAAATACTTCCCAAAGTTGACATTTAACAGACCAAGGACATTTCACAGATAAACAGTTGTTACTATGTTGCATTTTTGTTTGCAATGGCTTCCAAAAAATTTTAAGTGCTTTTGGAGGAGAATCACATCAACATGACAAAATTATGTATAATGTTGTTTACAACAAAGTGCTTTGGTAGTCGCAATTTAATTCACCATTGACTCCAATAATTTGACAAGTCTTAGGTTATCCTCGAGTTGGGATCGTCCTTGCCTCGTCGAGGACTACATGCCTCTACACTAGTCAATGAAATAAACTGTTAATTCTTGGATAAAACTATAGCCATGTATATGCCATTTTTGGTAAGATAAAAGCTCCAAATAATGGACCCAATAAAATTACATTATCTAGATTCCAACTTCCTTTTTTTCTGCAAACCCTTTAGAAATGTTAATTTGTTCCAAATACAACAATAATGTACCATATTCTATTGGCTAATATTGCTATATTACATGTTGCTATGCTACATAGCTTATCTTTTTAGGTATGAGGCTATAGCTATGAGGCTACATATTTACCCTAAAATGAAGGTTTAATGTCACAAAGTGGTTTCAACAACCTCATCTTTTACTTATTATTTTCTAGAGACGTGAAACCAATCCAAATAAAATAAAAGAACCTCAAATCTTCTCGGTTGCAATAGTCTTTTAACCCATAAAGGACCGCGCCCTATGCTTCACAAAAACTACTCCAAAATTGCCACTTTGAGATGAGAGGTTATTAGACTAATTCAAACAACCATTTGCTATTTTCAAGCGTAGGATCTTCAAACTAACTACTATAAAAAGACACCCATTTTTTTTTATTAACTTAGACCATGCGGATTGTATGACACATGCATGTGAAGAGTGCAAATTTGTTTTTTTCCAGCGCGCCCGGTCAAAGCCAGCATACTTTGACTCAAGATAATGGCATATTTTTCCTCTACACATTGCATCAACTCAATGGATCTATGTTCTACCTTGTGTTAGGTCATCACATGTCAAAAATCATATTTAAGAAGTTACCTTACTTTTAGGAACCTGCCCAAAATCGATTTATACCTGGAAACCCTCCAGGTACAAAGTGTCCTTTAGGGGTTGAGGGTTAAGCTGCATCAATTAAAATGCACGAATGTGTGTGCTCCCTTGGGACTCTTTGCCATGCACAGAAAGCTGAAGGTATACAATCTGCTTGGATGTAACCATTTTGAAAGAGACACCTGAACAACCTGAGGCAGAAATTGGCAAATTGGATGTCTACAGCTGTGAATGCAACCACATGGATGGCATGGCCACCTAATCAAGGATTGGTCACAATTGGCCATTCCAAAAGTGGAACGACATTCGAAGAATGTGAGGTAAGGTAGAGGCACCCAATTCCGATCAATAGAGTATGCATGGCATGGTGCATGAAGTGACCCAAAACCAATAACTCAAAATTTGAAAACACCAGTCATTATTGGCATTTGGTACCCTACAAAGTGTGCAATTTTGGGTTGCTCCACCTCAATTGAGCTCTCATTGGTGGCATTACCTCGAAAGTCGAACAAGGTTGATCGGCATTGGGTACCCTCCATGAGTTGGTTATCCATGGCATGTCTTCTCTCTTTTTACTCACTCTCACTTATTGGCATTGTGTGAAGGAGGGCACCAAATCTCACCTACTCTATAGTTTGATCATGGGCTCTGGTGGTTTTAGGGCTTCTAAATTCTATTAAAATTGCAAATCTTTGAGATTAAATTTGAAAAAACATTTGTTGAGTTTCATTCCTAATTCCACATCTTTCTACATAAATGTTTTTGACATACAATGTCATTTGAGTCCCCAAGTGGCTTAAGTGATCAGAATTGGGTGCCTCTACCTTAATTGTAAAGTGAGGGGTTTGAGAACTCTTGTTTGTATACTATTTAATATCACACGGTTTGTCAGTAACACATGATGTGCTCCATTGGTCTAAAATTTTGGTTTATTAGATATGAAAATAGTAATTTTTAAAGGGTGGGGTGTTCTATGTTGTGCTTCTTCTTCTTGGCATACTTTACAATTATCTCTAATTATAGAATTGCGGTGGCTTTTCACGGCATTAGACTATATTATCCACATCATTGATACTGTTTGACTGATAATTACAAAAATGTTGTGTGAGAACGTTGAAATCTTCAACTGTAGTTTGTGAGGTGTATGAATCTCTACACAACTGCTAGGCCAACGCTTCCTGAAGACCGGGTGAGCTTGACAAACTTGCACCCATGGTGATGATTAAGCCAATGAGTTTATGCAACAAATTCAACCTTTTTTGGGTATGTCTGGGAAGGACATAGCCCCTCCATTTGTGGAATTATCCATAAATAACATATCGCGGTGGAAGAATATGGTCAATGGAAGTGGAAACAACCTTGCACTTCCTTGCGAGTGGCTGTAGCTTTTGGAATTATTGGACTGAACTTGAGAGGCTAAATTTGGATGGTGAAAATGTTGACTTATTGCTCGGTAAGTCCCCAAGGTTTCTTATGTTGGTTGAGGTAACATCAAGGAATCTAATGAGGAAGGCCCACCGTCATTCATGCCAAATCCTAGACTCAAAAGGCATGACATATGAAAATCATCCAACAAAGTGGAGGTCGTTCAAGGATTTGGTATGTAGGTATGGACTTATGATGTAGTGTTATAGGCCTCCATAAGTGGACGCTATTCAAAGATTTGACATCGTAAAATCAAGTAGGTGTATGATGTAGGCTTGCAAAGTGGAGGAATGGTTCACATGACTGTAACCTGAACATAGGATCATGACCAACACTCCAAAATAACTTTGCTCTTGATCACCCAAGTGGTGGTTTATCTATCTTTGTGATCATGTTATCCCCTTCAGAAGTCAAAGAGTTTAGGAGTCCACCTACGCTAACATAGAATATTCAAATGCAAGTCAAAAGAGTGATGTTCAATCTTCCAAAATCTAGCCATATCTTGGGTGCTCCATAAGTCCACAGGTGAATGTGGGAGAATGACTGTTTGTTACACCCAAGTTCCTTCAAGCTTTTATATCTACCATAGTGTGGGCGGGGAATCAAACCCACCTCACATTCTTTGGAGTAGTTTCTTGGAATTGTGTAATCCCCTGTGAATATCTGTTTGACTTTGGGATCACTAGCATATACAATGAACATTTAAACTCCTCCTAACTGGCACCTTGGAGGCATCCACTTTATAGCTTAGAAAACAGTCATGTTCTAGCCCATCATTGTCATGATTTAATCCTTTAGCAATGACCAACTGCTCTGCAGCTAACCTGGGAAGATAGTATACAGTCAAACATGGGCGGCTAGAAGTCAATCCACGGAGTTAGGGCGAATCCCATGTAATGCCCGATCCAAATTATCACTATAGCTTCCCTACTTGCAAAATGTAGGGAAGAAAATGTAGGGCCACTTCCATGCATCACACCCGTCAACTATTTTAATCAACCCAGGGTTTAAGGTGCTTCCAAGTAGTACCCCAATTACCTTTATTAAGAGTATTTGACAGGTCCCGCCGTGAAGTTCTCCATGCGTCATTGCTCTTATTAGTATGTTGTGAGGAATGGAGAAGTTGACGGGCTTGAAAAGCGGCTTCATCATCCCCGAGATAATTAGGGCCGCTTCACACTATGCCCAAGTCGAGTGACCGTTCGTCAAAATGAGTGGCCAAACTATGGCGAGAGGCCAAATTTTTTTGCCAAAAAATACATTATATAATATAGATTGAAGGTTTGGTTGGTCGTGGTGTGAAGCCCCAAAGGCCAAGTCCAAAGTCCAAACCCCATATCATTACGCCAAAAAAAATCAGCCCTAAAAAATTAGCCAAAAAAATCAGCCAAAAAAAATCAGCCAAAAAATTCGGCCTCTTTCATCTAACGGTCTAGATCTTGTCAGTCTTTGATTATTTTATTCAAAAAATTTGACGGACTCTTGATTGTAGTTTGGGTTGACTAAAATGGGCGACCCAAGTTTTGCTTGAGACGCCATCGCTTTGGCACCAAAACAACCCAAAAATGTTGCCATGTAGGACGACGGCCTTTGGAGTTTGGGCACAAGTGTGAAGGTCCAAAGTCCGGACTTTGGCCATTCTAGCAATCTCCTTGGTCGAAATCGTCGACCACTCAACTTGGCCACCAAGTGTGAAGCGGCCCTCAGCTACACCCGACCTTCCTTTTTCGGGTAGAGTGAGAAGCTAGCCACATGGAAGTGACCCGACCCCGTCAGAGATGACGGGTCGAACATTACATGGAACCAGGCTCTTAACCCCTACAAGCCTAAGGCATTTTTAGAGAAACCTCTACTCCATTCATTAAAATTGCACAGGTGAAAGTTTTGAGAATGTAATGGCATGATCTTCTTTTTAAACTATAATGAGATGATGTGGTAAAAAAAATCAATTTTTAAGTATGGATTGAAAGATAAATGCACTCAAATTAAAAATGAGTGCCTCCCCTACAAACATTTGGTC
This sequence comes from Bryoerythrophyllum caledonicum, assembly GCA_963971425.1. Taxonomy (NCBI): domain Eukaryota; kingdom Viridiplantae; phylum Streptophyta; class Bryopsida; order Pottiales; family Pottiaceae; genus Bryoerythrophyllum; species Bryoerythrophyllum caledonicum. The sequence continues at coordinate 3,947,101 of OZ020521.1, read as the reverse complement.
CTTTTTGGGTTAATTGCAAATCCAAAAAGCTCTAAAATGGCCTAGATTGTGCGGCGACTTAGTGTGGGAGTCTAAAACTCCCACTTGGTTGCCCCTACCAAAAAATTAGTTAAAGCAGGATTTTTAGTCTTAATTAACTAGAAAAGTAGTTAGTGTTGTGTAGAACTAGATTAGATAGCGGATAGTGAAAATAGGAAAATGCTTAAGTAGTTAATTAGGTTTATTGTGGTGATAAAACCGGGTCTTCAAATCACTAGTTTAGTCCCGGAAAACAATTTCAAAGAGTCCCGGAAGAGATTCCGGAATGTAATTCTAAAATCACCACTTAACCTAAATTAATTAGTTAAGTTTAGGAGGTAGTTAGATTATTTAGGAAATAGTTTAGTTCCTTCTTTTTGTTGATGTAGACACAAATTCTTGTTGGAAAGAATAAGGATTTGGTTATATGAAGGAAAAAATAATAATAATAATAATAATAAAATTATTATAAAAAGAAACATAGTTGGGTATCAACCCGGATATGGGCTGATACTCGGGTGCCCGAGCAGCAGCAATCGATCCCCTCCCAACAGCAACCACAACCTCCCCTTTCCAAAATTGTACCCCCCTTCCAGAACTCTTCCTTCTCCTCCAAAAACTCTCCTCTCTGCCTCTCTCTCTAAAATCTACTCCCCCTCAAGTTTTCTCCTCTATCTTACTCTAGTTCTCTCTATCTCTCTCATAGTTTCTCCCTCTCTCTATTTGGTTTTTTTTTAAGTTGGAGTTTTTAAGAAGAAGAAGAAGAGGTGCAACAAGGTTTTCAAAGAAGAAGAAGAAGAGGTGATTTTGAAGAGGAGGTGGTGCAACTAGGGTTTTAAAGAGGAGGTGCCTTTTTGACAAATTGGTAGAGATTCCTAGGATTTTGAGGTAGAGGAGGTTCGTGGCCAAGGCCAAGAAGATCAAAAGAGACAAAAAATAAGGAGGTTCCAGGTGCAATAACGAGTTGGAAAACAAAGGTAATTCTTGCCCATGTTGGATTTCTCTTCTTTCTGCAAATTTCTTTGTTTGTAGGTCTTTTTCTCTCATTTTCTACTGGGGTGACCTTGGGTTACATCCTCCCCGGTCTAAAGAAAAAGTCCTCCGGTGGACTCTATCTAGACCATATTGTGACTTCTTATACATGTGAGTTTACGTTGGTGTCATATTAATTGTTTTCTATTGTCTTAGCCTTATGGCAAGTCTCTCTTTTAAATTTTCTCCATCCTCCGATTCTTTTTAGGTCTTGCCCAAATTTTCTATCATTTTCCTCCCAATCAACCGGGAAAACCTCTTTCTAAGTGTTTGTCTCCCAAATTCTCTCCTTGTAATGATTTTATGTAACCTTGTATCGTTAGTGAGTTGCTAGAAATGTGAGACATCTACATCCACATATTCAAGCAAAGTATTCCAAAGTAGTCGACCGGTTGACCAACAGACTTGTGTTTCCGGGCCGGACCGGAGTTTGTGACAAATAAATAGGGTGATAGTTGTAAATACAAGGCACAACCGAGAGTAAATCTATCCAGGGCAACATGACTCCACCAGTAACACGGACGTTCTCTAAGATTGACCCGAACAAGTGGGAAGGGGTTGCAAAAGGAGAATACTTTGAGGAAGGTGGTTGAGTTTTTGAACTCAATCTTCCGGTCAATCCTTCCATGGATCTACCGGAAGATAACTCCACTCTTCCGGATTAGTCTTCATGTTGAGCCTTTGTTATATGTTATGTGTTATTATTAATTTATCCCATCGGATGGTGGGATGTTGTTAAAGTTGCTAGATATAAACACTAGGGTGAGAGTAGTGATGTCAATGGGGTTCCATTGTGCACATGGTCTCTACCAATTGAGTGGTTTCTCCGGCTATCTACTTTTGTTAGGGAAAGGTTCACCAGTCCGAGACCGGGGGTCTTTCGGTTTACTGGTCTACTGGTAATCCGCCGGTGACTAGGCTACTCTTGATTTTAGGATCTAGATGTCATTTTGCCCTATTGTGGATCTACTTTTGGAGGATAACTATTGACTTTAGTGCACGCTCTAGATGCCTTTTCCACCTTTCGGGGATCTAGTTTTGGAAGGTAGCTAGTAGCCTTTGTGTAGTCGAGGAACATTGGGCTCTTGTGTTAAGTACCCTTTTCTTTGTTGATTTGTTTGTGTCTTGCCTCCATTGTTTGTGTATAGAGTCTTTGTTGAGCTTGTGTGAGTAGATCAGGAGATAGTTGAGTCATCCTAGTGTGTCTTTGCTAGGTGTCCAAGGTTGTGATTTGTTGTGTGTTATGTGATTGAGTGTGAGTAGAGACATCCCGAGGGTGTAGGATATCCATGTTGGATAGGTGGAGTGAGATCCGGGATATACGCTCCAGACCCTTCACCGGTCGAACCGGAAAGAGTTGCTTTATCATATGGGATCCGGGAAGTCCACGGCTATTTATGATAGTCTCCCTTAAGTGGGAAGTGTTTGGATTGGTGGGGAGGAGAGGTGATATCCCCCCTCTTGGTACACCGGGAGAGATCCCGGCTAAGCCTGAGTCCGGAGAATTCCGGGGTTTCTATCTTTGCAGTGGACGAGTTCTAACGATCCCCGTGGAAGGTTGTCTTGCTCATATGATTTGCTTAGTACTAAGTTGTTGTGAGTCTTGTATCTTCTTGGTTTGATTCATTGACTGTGGTTGTAGTCGGAACTCAGGCTTCCGTTATCGGTTTACTAGGACAAATTCCCGGTAGACCGTGAAGATTGGTAAAACGGCTGCGACCTTTTTAACTCTTTCAAGGTGCAGGGTTAGATTGGGGATATTGTGGCATGTGGACTGTGTAGAGTGGTTTTTCACCACTCTAATAAAACACCCAAGTGTACCCACACCTCATAGGATTCGTTACGGGGATGATCATACGCCCAGTTTTAAGTAATTGGAGATTAATTGTGTCGTTAAAGCTATCTTTTTGGTTAATTCTTAAGGTTATCTATCTATTTTTAGGAAATTAGGGCTGTTAGCATCACTCTTAAGGGATCCACAAACAAAGTCTAAACCCCAAGGATCTCTCGTGCCTTAAGACGGAACATTAGTCCTTTTAAGATTGTGCTTATGCCACTAATCCTTAAACACTTGCCACACTGGGCTAATGGAAGTTTCCATTAAGTCTCATTGCATTGGTTCTTTAATTATAATCTTTAAGAATTCACATTCTTACCTCATGCAAAAACGCTCCACTTTTCACGTCCGTCCACTCGGTCCACGTGATCACGTTCTTAAGACAATGGTTAGTCTCAAAAATCCCATACACAAGTTAACTTAAGTCTTAAGGAGTTCACGTCTTAAGTCTCCACTTAAGTTCACTTACCCACAATTATCCCTTAAAGACCGCGGTGTTCCACACTTACTCGTACCACTTAGTCTTTAAGATGTCTGAATTTTACTTAAGACTTCTCTCTCGGTCGGGTCCATATTTTTAAGAACACAGTTTCTGTCCTTGAGTTCTTAAGCACTCACTTTCTCACTTAGAACTGATTCTTAAGAACCTGCACTGTCTAGACCAATTGGGTCCTACGGTGTTCTTAAGTTTCTGTCTTTAAAACTTCAAGAGTCGGGAATGCATCTCACTGAATGCAAATGTTGTCCCGTATTCTCACTCATACAAACCTTTAAGTCCAAGCCCTTAAACTTAAGGGTCTCATGGTACTTAAGGTCTCACTCTTCATAAGCTTATGTATCCAAACTTGGACTTAAGATTCTTAAGTTTCTATGTTTTCTTCTTAAATCTTTCTTTGGGATTTGTTCCTTATTTTCTCTCTTATGATAGATTCTTAAATACTCACAACTTAGTCTACCTTAGAGAATCCCTTCTATTAAGGTTAGACTTAATGCCAATTTTTTGTATGCATAATATGACACTCTTGCCATGCATCAAGGTATGCCACTCTTGATGTTTATTGCATAAATTGCATTAACATGAATAAGAACTCCACTCTTATTCTTATGATACTCAAGTTATGCTCACTCACACTTGAGATCTTATTAAGTACTTATGCATCACTCATCTCATGCACTAAGTCACTTAATTTCACATTATCTCCATTAATCTTCACACTCATGATTAATGCTCCAACACACACACAAGGTCACACACACGACCTTTGTAGTTAGGGTATTTCCCTAACTTATTCCATGAAGAATAAATATACAATGCATTCATGCATAGGAATTTTATCCACAATTAATACATAATGCATGCAATTGCATTTACAACACACAATGTCAAATTTATGCAATGAAGTTCACATAATATTGCAATTATACATATGACTCAAGTCACACACAAGACTCTACACATGCAAATTCAATAACAATTATATATTCATATATAAAATTAAATACTCTTACAACATTAAGAGTCATCAACTAGCTCTTTCACCTAAAGCTAGGGCTCACTCCAATCTTCCTTCAAGGAATTTCTATGGTAATGGCAAAGAATGCTAAAAATTCAAGCTAGTCATTCTACTCAACATCCAAGAGGTACAACTCTTGGAAAGAGGTTTTCCCTAGTATTAACCGTTAAGATTAATTCCACTCAATCTTCACATCTCTTCATATCTATTCATGAAAAGGTACACCCTACCCAAAGGGTGCGAATTCAACCCTTTTCCCATTATTTCCTTATTCTTGGATATGAATAGGTACTTTCCAATTAATTAAGTACTTAGTGTAAACTTAATCATTAATTTTTTAATTCTCCATATATCTACAACCCTTTTTACACTTAATTTTCGGAAAAAAACTAATTTTGTCATTTTGGCTCTACATAGCCCTCCTCTTAGCTTGGAGACGTCCTCGTCGACTTCAACGACCTTTGGCCTTGAACTTGATCTTTCACACTCCATCTTCTTTTCTATCATTTTCTTGTAGTCTCTTTAAGCTCCATATAGATTTCTTCTTACTTGTCTTTATTCTCTAAGAATTGTTGATTTTCTTTATTTGCTTTCCATTGTTCTCCTCTTTAATGAGTATGTCTCATACATACTTGGCTTCAAGTTTCTCCTTTTAACTTAACTCTTTTAGTTAAGTCTTCCATCTGTAGATTTCCATAATTTTTTTTTCATTTTAGCTTTGAATTTTTTCATTCTCTTTTAAATCTTCATTTTTAATTTTCATTGCTTTCCAAATTTTTCTTTCCAATTTATTTTTTCTTCCATATCTTCCTTTACATTCCACTTGCAATCATTTTTTATTTTTTTATTTTTTTTTATTTTTTTTCTTTTCACTTCATTCATCATTTTTTCTTCAAATTTAGAAAATTAGCACTTATTAGTCCTCACATCTCTTGATTAGTAAATTAGTAGTGCATCCTCACAACTAATTACTAATCCTAGATTACTAATCTTCTTTCCACAATCTTTTATTTCTATTTTCTAACTTGTGTGAGCTATCCTATCATACAATTCAAGTAGTGTGTGTATTACTTCACCACTAATCGTCTCATCTACATTACTCACATTGTTTTCCATAGCCTTTTTGCTTTATCTCTCAATATTATCATGTTCTTTCTTATTTTTCCCTTTCATGATACTCTCTCATTAGAATTATCATGTTCTCTCCCTCTTATTTTTTCCTTTCAGCTATATGCCTTAACTTTATTATATTATTTTATTATTTATTTTTTAAAAATTTAATTGAATTTGCTCTTTCCTTAAGACACTATCCCTCCACATATTCTTAAAACTCTCACTACATGTAAGTCTTAAGATTTTTGTTTTATCCAAAGTGTAACTGACTTTGGTTTTGTTCTTAAGAAAACTCACTCATTAGAGGTTTTTAAGAACTGACTTACTTAAGGAAAATAAGGATCTATCCTATTTGTTCTTTTTCCTTAAGGAACTAAATTTCTCTTGCTTGTCTGGTTCTTAAGGTTCTAGTCTGCTCAAGGTTGTAACTTAAACTCTCACTTTCCTTAAGGTCACAAGAAAAGATAATCTCACTCAAAACAGTGTTTTTAAGGGCTCTTACAATTTTGTACTTAAAGGGATCTTTTGTAAAATTTTGAACTTAAGGAGTTGGACTTTAAAGTATAAACTTACTACGTACTGGTTTTTTAATTAGGAAAATTATCTGTTCTTTCAGCTGGTTCGTTTCTTCCCGAACATGTTCTTACCCACGTATAGACAGAGCTCTGTCTGTATTGACAGGTTCTTTATAAGTCACAGACTCCGAAAATCAATCTTCTTTTTCCATTCTTAACCTAAGTTCTTTATAATTGTTCCTTCATTGTGATTCATCACGCTTCAGATTGTGAAAATAGGTTGTGCATATGTCTCCAAATAATTGAAACAGTGAGAGAAGTTATTATTTTTCTGTATACTAGGTTCAGCATTTGTCCCATATCGTTTGGTAAGGCTCCTGCGGCTCACGATATATAGGCTAACAGATCGGATACTTTCATCTAACAGGCCTTGGTGGTCGGTTAATGTGTGCCGCGGGTACATACTGTCGTGGCAACCTCCGGGTGCTAGTGCCGGGTATGTATCATCACACGTGGCTTATCCCACCACGCTTGACTAGAGTGCTGACTCCTGTAGTTACAGGCAGTTCAACATGGTTTTTTTTTTTTTTTTTTTCATAACTTACTGCTTAATATTTCCTTCTTTGTGTGTACACTCCCAAGTCACCGAACCTCCTTTCAGCTGACTTCCACTTGTATATATTTTATTTTTATTTTTCGTAGAACATTCCTAGAATTCTTCATTCCCAGACAGTTTCTCCTCTTAATTAGTTGTTGACTCCATTTCTTCGTGTTCATAATCTTATGACATCGTATCATGCAGCTAATGTCATTCATATTTCCAGAAGATTGCAGCTTTACAGATTTTTGTTCAGTCTTTCAAAATCAGCTATCAGCTCATTATCCTGGCTCCCACAATAAGCCATATCCTAAGTTCTCGAAGCTGCAAACTTCTAAACTCTAGCTGCAATCACAAAATTCCATCATAATATTTACATTGTCTACACAGAGCTTCTCCTAAAAAACCTCATGTCTACTCAAGATCTTGGTCTGGCTTTGAGTCGAGGACGCTTATGCTTGTACGCATCCTTGAACTCACACTCCTGGAGAATCAGCTGCAGCTCAGCCATCTCCACATTACGACGAACATCTTCATCATGCTTGAAGAGATACGTCTCGTGTGCCTTCTGATAACTCAACCAGGCAACCAGCTGCACTTGACGCTTGCTGGAATTCTCCAAGGCAAACACCGAGCTCGCACCGTGGAGGAAGTTGGTTATTACCATACACTCCAAAGTCCTCATATGGCGACTTGGCATCTGTTGCATCTTCGTCCATAGGTGAAACTCGGGTTTGGTCTCGTCAAATCTGTTGACATTCACCACGCACTTGTATCGCATACACATATGAGACAAAATGTTGCAGAACACTGCAGCTCGAAAACACACAGGATCCGTGTGTTTTTGGTGAATCTCAAAAAAGGCTCGATAGGAATCACTGCATTCCTGGGGAGAAGAAAAACTCCCTGGAATCTGTGGCCAGTTGTAAGGCACTGTGTCGAGCTTACTCCAGGGCGCCCACTTGTAACGCCGATATCCCTTCAAGGGACACTGGTGGTAGCTCATCGTGATCGCTGTTGGTGGCACCGTTGGGCACATCTGGGATGCCTTGGGATATAGTTGATCCCACTGTCTCCAGACCTGCGGTGACAAGCCAAAGTCCTCCAACAGCCAATCTATGGCTTGCCATGAGGGAAATGGCACCTCCTCCTCGCTATTAAACAGATTTTTGTACTCTCCGAGAAATCATTGCTTGTTCAACGATCCGGTCACTGGTAGTGGCAAGCCTCTCCAGATCGTGTGTCTATAATCTGGAGGGGGTGACATGAAAGTGGCCATCTGAACCACATCTGCCACATCCACCGTTTTCTTCTTGGCTCCCTCGATCGCACGCTTAAGTCGGTGGTGAGCTCGGACCTTGGCGTAGAGATACTGCCCCATGGTGATCTCACCTCGCTGAGCCAAGTCCTTGCGCTCCTGGACTTGAGTCATGCATCCCACAAAGCTCTGCTCGTTCTGTAGCAGCTTTGTCAGCTTCTCCATCTGGTTCTTCCATTCTCCCAGATAGTCCGTGGAGAGGGGAACTGTCTTGAGATCAACCTCTTGAATGACTACCATTCGTTGAGCTACATCCGGTTGATCATACTGCCTCCGCATCTGCAGCTGCCCCTCCAAGTGCCAGTAATATAGTAGCACTCTGGCTCCAATATCACCGATCGGCACCAGCAGCTGTCTTGAGTCCTCCAGCTGAAGGTCTTGTCTCACAATCATTTCGCAGATTAGATTCTGCATATTGGCGAAGTTCGCCGCTACGGTCCACAGGTTCTGAAATTCTCCTCGGCTCAGCTTGTCTCCATGATTCAAACACATCATCGTTAAACAAGCGGTCATCTGCAACTCATAGGCTCGGAAGAGTGCAAAGGTTGGCGGACTGTGTAAGTCCTGGCGCCAAATTGCCTCTTGGAGTTTGCTCTTCACTCCTCTATCTGTGGTCGTCTGTGTAGTCAACCGGGCATTAGCCTCGGTGACATCTCATACCTTCTCTTCCAACTCTGCTACCTGTGAAGAGTCAGGCGTAGCTACGGTCGACGCTTCCCTACTCGCCTGCACCTCCCTCTTCTGTTGAGCTAGGGATGTCGCTAACTCCGTCGCCAAATTTTTCTCAGCCTGATACTGCTCGTTCACCAGCTGGTGTTGAGTCTTAAGACTCTCAATCTCGAGCAAGTATTCTTCAACTTGTCGCTCCTTCGCAGTATGGAGATCCTTCCAGTGGGCAGCGCTCCCGGAAGCTTGCCGGAGCTCTTCTTGCAACGTGTGCCAATCTCGCACCTGTGCTTCCTTGTCTCCAGCTAGAGCTGAATTTTCCTTCTCCGACTCCGCCTTCAGGCGATGGTACTCCTGCTCCATGTGGCTCAGCTTCTTCTGCAACTCCTCGCATTGCTGTGCCTTAGTGGTCTGTTCGTTGCACAAGGTCTCCCAGCGCTGAACTTCTTCAGTTGTTTGGGCCAACTTCCCTCGCAGCTCACCTCGCTCCCTGTCCAGCAGCTCTTTAGCTCGCTCTGCTTCCAAGAGCGCCTTCTCTAGCCGGAGCTTCTCGCGTTAGAAGTCCTTCTGCATCTGATCCTTGGCCAACAAGATGTCCTTGTTGGTGGCTTGGTATTGAGCTACGAGATCATCCTTCTGGATCACCATCAGCTCGAGATTCGCCTTGTTCAACTCCCGAACCTCACCCTGTTTGGTGCTATCTGCCCCCTGCGATCTCTTCTCTGTCCGCTTGAGAGGAGCTTCATCTTCAGGGTCTTCCATTGTGGCAACCTCGGGAGCAGCGTACGGAACAATCTGCTTGGATGGTGTCTTGGATAGCTTCGCTGCTGCTGGTGGACGTGGTTCCTGTCCTGAGGTGATACTCAAGACACCTCCAGTGGAGATCGGGGGCTTCACCTTCTTCTTCTGCACTTCCACCAACGGTTTCTTCCCCTTGTCTTTCGCTGGTGCAGGGGCTTCAGGTGACCCTGGCATCTCCTCTTCTGCGTCCTCCCTTGCTGGACTGGTCATGTCTTCATCTCCTACGTCTTCTTCTTCTTCGGAAGCCTCTTCCGGTTCCTCCACCATCTTGCGCAATCTCTTCTTCTTGGAACTCCTCCCTGATTCTTCTTCCACCTCCTGTGCTCCTCCAGTCAAGCTCTTCCTCAGTGGGGGACAGATTGCTGAGAAGTATGTGGTCCCATGAAAGAAGATGTTGTGGCGGGTATTCTTCCCTGCTAGCTCCAGTCGGAGATGCGCGTACATGATCTTGGACCAATTGAGTCGCTCTCCATTCCAGCTCTTGTACGCTGCAGCCAATGCGCTGGGTGATAATACCTCCGTTCCATCAAAAGCCATCAAGAGTCGAAGGTTAATAAATTTCAGCCATTCCTTCCACGAAGCCTTGGCCTTCTTGATCGAATATCCCCGTCCCACCTTGGCGTCGTCTGGCCTCTCGAACACCCGACTGAGCTCAGTCTTGGTTAGCAAAGGCAATCCCACCAGCGTAGGTCCCGTCTTTGGCAAGCTTGGGCAATGCTGCTGGACGACCTCGACGTCGAAGCGAACCACTTCACCGTTGATCAAAAATTCGTCTTGTGCGCCTCGCTTGGAGTTCAACATGAAAGCCAGCACTCGCGGTAGATCCGCCTCCGGCCATTGCTGCTCGATGAATTGTAGGAGACCTGCCTTCTCCAAATTCTTGCGGTTGCCCTCATACACCTTCTTTGGCAACTCCCTCAGCGGAGAAGGATCGATCTCGAAATCCTTCTTCGTCTTCCGTTTCTGGCTCATCTTGATTTCTCTGTCTGCTGTTCTCTTACAACCAACGCCACTCTGTGAATTTGGATTCACCATTTTGCACCTGTCTTTAACAACAAAGCATAGTTCTTTTCCCTGCAATGTCTACTTCGTTTTTGCAATCTTCTTCACGCTACGAACACTCTTAAGACATGCATCTACACTCATAGAATTCCCTATCAACATGATGAGATTTCTCCACTTTATGACAAGGTCGCTTCTCACAGATTTCCTACCAACTTAATCATCATTTTTATTTTCTTAAGTTTTTCCATTTTCCATAATTTGCTTCGGCTTACTTCTGTCTTAAGGCATTTCCTTGCTTAAGTTTATTATTGTCTCACAATTTTACTTTTTAAGATGAACTTCAGGGACAACCCCAGACTTACTGTCTTAAGGTGTTCACTCAAGTTCTTAAGACAACTGGATTTCTGACATCCTCGCAAATAAGACACTCAAGTTCTTAAGTCATTTGTGTCTTTAAGACTATTTTGAGTTCTTAAGGCAACTGTAGATTTGACGTCTCTTGAGTGCTTGAAGACGGCTTAAGTTCCTTAAAACAGCTATGTCTTTAAGAGCACTGAAGTTCTTAGGACAACTGTCATGACAGCACACTTATGATCTTAATTCTGTGACTTAACTTGAGATGACTTCTTAAGTATTGTTCTTTTATGCAAAATGATTTAGCTCTTAAGAATTTTTATTTTTGAATTTTATTTTTCAATAATACCTTATGACAAGGTTTCTCTCAAGAAAGTTTTTTGTGAATATTTTTTATGAATGATCATAAATTAACTATGACTTAAAACACAAAATTTTACACTTTCCCTTTGGTAGTTTAGTGTCGTTCCGGACTACTTAAAAATTCTTTCTTAGGATTTTCTTAAAATTTTCCTTTAAGTAGGGGTGTAGCCCCCCTCTTTTAAAAGGTAACTTGCCCTCAAGTTACGTACTTTTTGAGCCTGTAGCCATTATAGCGTGTTGCATGCACATTACCTGCAAAATCTTGTAATTCCACAGAACCATTAGGATAAGATTTAAGTATTTTGTATGGTCCAAACCATCGCATTTTAAATTTTCCGGGAAATTTCTGGAATCTACTGTCATAGAGTAAGACTAAATCATTTTCTTTTAGAGTTTTTGGTTGTAATTTACTATCATAATAAGTTTTCCTTTGTTTTTGTATAGCTTCCATATTCATGTAGGCTTGACCTCTAATTTCATCTAGACGTTCTAGATTATCTAATCTTTCTCTTAGAGATTGTTCATCATCTAATCTTTCAGAAATTGCCGCGCGTAGAGAAGGTAATGCCACTTCTATCGGGAGCATAGCTTCCAATCCATATACTAATTGGAAAGGGGTTGCTTTAGTTGTAGTTTTTATTGTACATCTATATGCCCATAATGCATTATTCAACTCATAATCCCAATTAGATGCATTGCCTTGTAATGTCTTAGTGATAATCTTGCAGAGAATACCATTAGACTTCTCAGTTTGTCCATTAGCTCTAGGGTGATAGGGTGACGACTTACGGTGCTTAATAAAATATTTTTGCAACATTTTCTCAATAGTATCATTGATGAAATGAGTCCCTCTATCACTTACAATTTCTTTTGGACACCCAAACCTAGTGATGATATGTTCATAAATGAATTTTGCCACAGTGTCTGCGTCATCATTTCTAGTGGCAAGGGCCTCTACCCACTTAGTCACATATTCGGTTGCAACCAAGATATAGCGTTTTTGACCCTCACGACTAGGTGGTTTAATGGGACCTACAAAGTCAATTCCCCATTTCTCAAAAGGAATTTGTGCTAAAATTGGTGTTAATGGCATAGCCTTAGTGGCTGTCGGTTTACCGACTCGCTGGCAAAGATCACATTTTTTAACATAATTAGTGGCATTGGCAAAAAGTGTGGGCCACCAATAGCCTGCTCGCAATGCTTTTTGAGCTGTAGCCCAGCCCGCAAAATGCCCTCCACAGACATCATCATGACATCCTACTAAAATCATTGACACTTCACTAGGATTTACACATCGTCGAAGTATATCATCTTTGCCTCGCTTATAGAGAACACCACTAATCATGGTGTAAGGCAAAGATTGATGGACTAGTTTAATTTTATCTTTGCTAGTGTATTCAATAGGAAAAGTAGCCTTAGTTAAATAGTAGATGATGTCGGCATATTCTTTTGGAATTACATCAAGTACCTCCACACCCTCCTCAACAGAAAAGATGTGTGCATCTGGAAAGTTATCATCTATGGACTGTGGATTTATAGTCTAACTAAGTCTTGATAAAAAATCTGCATTTTGATGTATTTTCCCCGGTCTGACATTAATGGTAAAATCAAACTCTTGTAATAATAAAACCCATCTTGCAATTCGACCACTTAATTGAGGCTTATTGATCATATACTTCAAGGCATCATGATCAATATGAAAAGTGAATTTATATCCCAATAAATAATGTCTATATTTTTGAATAGAGAAAATCATGCCAAGACCTTCTCTTTCAGTTACAGAATAGTTCCTTTCTGGGGCACTCAACTGTCTACTTGCAAAGTAAATTAGTCTATCATGACCTTTGGAATTTTTCTGGCTTAACACACTTCCAATTGCCATATTAGAAGCATCAACATATACTTCAAAGGGTTTTGTCCAATCTGGGGGAATTAGGACAGGTGCTTTACTAAGACGACGTTTTAACTTGTTAAAAGCTTTAGTGCAATCATCCGTCCATACCCCCGGTAGTAAAGTTTGTTTTGTTAAAACATTCAAAGGTGCTGCTATAAAAGCAAACTTATAAATAAATCTTCTATAATAACCTGTTGCACCTAGAAAGCTTTTTAGTCCCGTGAGATGTTTGGGAATTTCCATTTTAATAATAATGTCTACTTTGTCTGGGTCAACCGATATTCCTTCTTTTCAAACAAGATGACCTAATAATTTACCACATACAGTGGCAAACTCAGACTTAGCAGCATTTATGGAGATGCCATACTTTCTACATTGATCAAAACATTTCTTTAAATTTTGTGCATGATCTTTCTTAGAACCAAACACACAAAAATCATCTAAAAATATCTCCATAAATTTTCTAAGATATTTTGTGAAGGCTTGAGTCATAACTCTTTGGAATGTTGCCGGAGCATTGCACAATCCAAATGGCATGACATTATATGCAAAAGTCCCCCAGTCCGTAGTGAAAGTGGTCAATGGTTTATCTTCTGGGGCAATCTGCACTTGATTATAACCCGAGAATCCATCAAGGAAGGAATAACACTCATGACCCGCTACACCATCTAGGACTGCATCAGAAAATGGTAAGGGAAAGAAATCTTTCTTAGTGGCTTTATTCAACTGTCGAAAATCCTGACAAATACGGATCTTACCATTCTTTTTAGGTACTATGACAATAGGTGACACCCACTCACTAAATGGCACGGGATAAATGAAATTACACTCCAGTAATTTATCAATTTCCTCTTTAACCATTAGAGAATACTTTGGGTTCATCCTGTATTGCCTTTGCCTAATAGGTTTAGCATCCGCTTCTAGGATAATTCGATGTTGACAAACATCAGGAGGTATGCCTTTCAAATCTTTATAAGTCCAAGCAAAGGCATCTTTCTCCTTCTTAAAGAATTCCAACCATTCTTCATATTCTTTAGAACTTAATTCATCATATATTTTAATAGGCTTAGGATCTTCCGTAGTGCCTAAATTTATTTCGATAGTATTTTTTACTAAAGGTCGAACCTTAGATGTTTTCTTATCACCTAGCAACTCATCCGAGTCTGACACATAAGGGATTTCCTTATCTGACTCTCCCTCAGTAGTAATGTTAAAAATAGGAGCATTTTGCCATGCTTCAATAGCTGCATCCGAGTCATCAACTTGACTAGGAGGGACAAAATACTCTCCAGGACTTAAACCTTTAAACGTAGGCATGTCCTGGATAACATTAGTATCTTCAGGCTCAGATTCTGAGTTTGGATCAGTAGTCCAATCTGAAGCATCATCTTGAGTCTCACCATGATAGTTTGCAGGAAACATGGGAAGAATAATTTTACTTTTGCCCTTCCCAATTGTCAAAGTTCCCTTGCCCCAATCGTCCTTGGCTTTAGCTAATGACAACCAAGGTCTGCCAAGGAGAATAGGATATGTGGAAATAGACTCACTCACCTTAAAGACAATATAGTCAATTTTATAATCGATTCCACCAATTATTGTATTTAATTGTATCAATTTTCCCAAAGGTTTGACTCTACTTTGATCGGCCATTCTTAAAATAATAGGAGTAGGTGTTATGGTAGTTATGCTTAACTCTTCCATAGTATCAACACTCATAAGGTTGACACTACTCCCACTATCAATTTGGACTCCATCAATTAAAGTCCTATCTATAATTACATCGACTGTAGGTGCACCTGGATCTAGAGAGATATCATGAACGTTCACAATTTCGGATTGAGATTTACTTGTTTCCTTATTTATTTTTTGTTTAGTTTTTCTAACATTGTGCTCCTCTTGTATTTTTGCTCTCTTTCTAATTAGAGAAGAGGTTACCTCATTCTTACAATAAGATGACAATGCAAGTAATTGTCTCAAAGAAATTTGAGGTTGTAATCTATCTATATCTGTGAGAATATCATACGGATGCATACCCACTGCTAATCTCATAATCCTATTATGTTTTCTCTTTTTTAAAGACATAGATGATTCTTTCATTATCTTTTTTGAAGGCTTATAAAAAGTAGGTTGTTCCAACGGTTTCATGGAAGTACTTGGTTTTTCCACATTTGGAATTATAGGTACAATTTTTTCTGGCGAAGAAGGTGTTATAGGTACTTGAGTAGGATTTTCCTGAGTATCACTATTTGTTATTTCTATTAATTGTGGTGATGGTTTAAGAATTTCTGGTCTTTTTAGTATAGATGGCATATTTCTAGCAAGCACAGGATTAAGTTTTACTTTGTTATAATCACTCTCTGAACTACTAACGGGTTCTTTTTCAAGGGCCTTCTTGGCTTGTGATCTCGTGATAAAAACATCTTGAGGTGTATCAATTGCCATATAGTTTACATTTCTAGTATTAGAAGACTCTACTTCTTGAATTTGAACTTGTTTCCTAACATTAGGAAACTCAATAATTATGGCTGTGCAAAAGGTAGAAACATGCCCCGTTTGCCCACATCTTCCACATAAGGGATTAAAACCAACTTGTTGGCGTGCATTTGTGCATTCCCTAGAATAATGACCTGGCTCTCCACATCTATAACATACTACTTCTTTGTTTCTATCTTAATTAGGTCCTCTCCAAACTTGGTGTTGACTATAACCATTATTTCCTCTCGGATGGTTATTATTGTTTCCTGGTCTGGTAAAAGGTTCTTTGGATGTAATTCTATAAGGTTGTTTTTGGTTATTATTTTGAGAAGGTTGCTCTTGTACTAAGGCCTTTACTTCCTTGATATTTCTACGAGTAGTTATATCATGGCCCTTAGCACCGCAATAAGCACATTCAAGCTTAGGTGTTCCTCCTATTGGATATTTACACTCGGTGGCCAAGTGTCCATGTCCCTTATAATTACTACACCAAATATTAGTTCGTTGATTAGTAGCCTTAGGTCGCTTATTTCTACCTTCATTAACTTGGACTGACAATTCTCTAAATTGTTTTTGTAAGGCTTGGAGCTCATTTTCCTCGTGACTTGGAGGCATCAACGCAAGTTGTTGCTCTCTAGGATGAGGTGGTCCTTGTATAGTTAATTGGGGTTGACTAGATATTGATCTAGGATAATAATCTCTTCCACTATTATCCATCCCATATTGAGTAGTTACAGGCAAAAGATATGGATCCTGATATGGAATCCTTTTTGTCTGTAACAACATATTAGATCGTTGTATAGCAGCTTCCCAATTTCTAGCAGCTTCATATGCTGCATTTAAATTTGCCGGGTTGGAAAGTTTAACCTGGTATATACACATAGGATCTAATAAACCTCTGGTAAAGGTATTAGTGATCCATGCTTCTGGCATATTATGATCTCACCATCTATTCAATAAGTTTCTAAGCCGAGTATAATATCCGGCTATAGTTTCTGTGGGATACATTTGAAAACTTTGTAACTGATCTTGCAAAGTATTATGATAAGACTGGGGTCTAAACCTGGTCAAAAATGCTTCTTTTAAAGCATCCCAGTTTATTGGTTGAGGATCTAATGCCGCATACCACCTCTGAGCTTCCCCTAGTAAATTACCAGGAAAACTAGTGATGTACTTATCAATTGCTAAATTATTAGCTATTGCTACTACTTGAAATCTTTCCAAGTAGGAATCTGGATCTTCTCCAAAATCACCATAGAATATGGGAAATGGAGCTATATTAAGCATCCTATGATGCGCCATAGCAAGGGGATTAACAAAAGGGTCGTCAAGAGTAAGAGGGGTTGAAGGTGGTGAGGATAATGAGGACCTGCTAGAGGTAGAACTAGCAGAAGAAGAGTCAAAAGGAGATGTCCTCCCAGAAGTATGTGAGGGGAGTCCAGTTGGACTCTCTTCTCGCACTGGTGGTTCTGAGTGCTCTTCTTATTTACTTTCACTATTAAATAAACTTTCACCTTCTTTAGGCTCACTTTGCTCACCTACATCTAACTTTTCCTCTTTAATAGGATTATACTTAAATTCCGCTCCTTCTACACTAGATTGGTCAATCTCTTCTTGTATGTCAAAGTTTAAAGTGGTAGATCTAAGAATTTGACTAAAAGCTTCTAATAACTCCTTACGAAACTTATGCTTTTCTTCTTCATTTTCCAATGGTCTATCATTCAGAAAATGGTCAATAGATTCTTTTGCTTCACTATGAGTAAATATTGGTATTTCTAATTTTGACTCAAATTTTTGGGCAAAAGGACTTGGATAGGGAGTTTCAAAGTTTGTTTGGTCTGAGGAGTTACCTACTTCGTACGTACGATTTATTAAAGAATGGGGTATGGGGGTTCTAAACAATCACTCTAACTCATCAAGTTGTTGATCATGAATGTTAGGTTTTTCATCCACTTCTTCCTCTTCTGAGGATCCTTCCTATTCTAAGGATTTAGACCAAACCTTCTCACTTTGGGTCTCCCAATTTACTTCTTCCGGGCTACTAGAACAACAAGAGTGACTGGTATATTTTTTATCTTTTCTTTTTCCTATATATTTCTTCCTAGGATTTTTTAATGCTGCGAATACTAACTCTTCTGGGGTAAATTGTGGTTTCATTGTGTCTGACTGAGGAGAATTTGGAAGATCGGGTAGTGTTTTATATGTTGTCTCCCTTTTTGTTTGTCTCAATGCCTTTTCTAAGGCTATTTCTATTTCTTCATCTAGTTTGAAGGGAGAAGGAGTTGTAGCAGTGTTAAAGGTAGGATTATGTACTCCTAACACTATAGTTGGTTGTTTCCTCTCTACCCTTTTCTTATAACGTTGAGCTCTCTCGACTTTTTGTTTTTCTCTTTTCTCTTTGTCTTTTCCTGACATTAGTAATCCCCATAGGTTTTTTATTTTTATCCTTATTCTGAACTTAATTTTTAAATTTTTAATTTAAACAAAGATAAATTGCTTCCTCTGTAAGCTTCATTCCCTCAACTTCCCATGCAATGTTTTGTAGATACTTATACATAGTTAATAAGGCTCCCATTTCATTTTCTCTCAACCATTCACTGGCTATACCTATTAAAAGGTCTATCTCACTTTCGGCTATTTTCAAATATTCCCCATCATAAGGTCCTATACGGTGATACGCACAAATTGTAGTGATTAATCTTCTAATTATTTTTCCACCATTAACTGGGGTACATAAAGGATCACTCTCTTGGTTCATTTTGTCATTGGGGTACTTGTATGGAATTATAGAGAATTTTAACTTGAACAAAGGTGGAGAGCCTCCATAGATAGGTTTAATTCCTTCTCTTTATTTATGGGGTAACCCAAATATGCCAACAATTCCCCTATCTCAAGTTCACTCAACCATTCTTTTGCTTGTTCAATCAATCTCTCTATTTCAATTTCTACTATATCCAAATATTTCCTATCCTGACTAATGAAAGTTTCATAATAAGCTATTCTTGCATATAAGAATTTAAGGGACTTATTTCTTTCACTTTTAGAATTTAGGCGTTCAATTTTTCTCATTTGCTCCATTGAGGTAACAATAGTGACGCCAATCAGTCAGGGTAAATGGTTCTATTATTAATTCTCTTGGGTAATTGAATTTTTGTAAAAAAGAATTGATGATTTTTTTTCTATTAATGGAATGTTGGTTGTTTTCTTTAATGCGTTCTATTTCTGTCCCCAAAAGTCTAAATAATTTCCCCTCATTGTATTGAATTTTAGAATAAATTATTAATAATCTTTTCAATCTTGTCCGTTGTTCCTTAAAAGTTTCATTTGAGGAACTCATTTTTTAAATACATAATAAATCAAAGGCTACACTCACAGGAACTTCTGGATCTTTAGATAAGAAGTCGGGAAAGAATACTTTGCTCTCTAAGTTTTGTTTACTATAAACAAAGATATAAGTTTCTTGATTAAACTTGTATCCGTTCCAAGCCCCTAAGCCTCTAGAAATTAATGGTTGTGTTTGAAGTTTCAATCTACCATATTGAGCAAAAAGATAGTGTAGTTGATATTTTAAATATAAAGTCTTTTTCTTGACAATTACTTCATTAAAACCCTCACCCTTATTCCACACTTTGTTTAAAATTAATTGTTTAATTTCTAAGGGTAGTTGTTCAAATTTTTCATTAAATGATTGATCAATTTTTAGGTGAGCCCCATAAAATTGAAATCCTTGTCCGTAGTACGCACCTCTATAGACACGATAAAGGGCGCTAAACAAATATGGACCACTAAAGAAGTCACTCAATGCTTCTTCAGAAACCTCCCATGGAAAAGTAGACATGTTGTAACAACATGTCTTCACTCTTTAGTAAAAGTTTTTTTTTTTTTTTTTTTTTTTTTTTTAAGTAATTCCAAAGTTTATAACTTCACAAAAAACTAAATGCTATGATAGTTTACTTAAGTAATTGACTTAAGTTTGACAGCTATCCTAATTAAAATCACTTAAAAAAACTTGACGGTACCATCCCCAGCATGGTCGCCAAAAAAATGTAGAGTGGTTTTTCACCACTCTAATAAAACACCCAAGTGTACCCACACCTCATAGGATTCGTTACGGGGATGATCATACGCCCAGTTTTAAGTAATTGGAGATTAATTGTGTCGTTAAAGCTATCTTTTTGGTTAATTCTTAAGGTTATCTATCTATTTTTAGGAAATTAGGGCTGTTAGCATCACTCTTAAGGGATCCACAAACAAAGTCTAAACCCCAAGGATCTCTCGTGCCTTAAGACGGAACATTAGTCCTTTTAAGATTGTGCTTATGCCACTAATCCTTAAACACTTGCCACACTGGGCTAATGGAAGTTTCCATTAAGTCTCATTGCATTGGTTCTTTAATTATAATCTTTAAGAATTCACATTCTTACCTCATGCAAAAACGCTCCACTTTTCACGTCCGTCCACTCGGTCCACGTGATCACGTTCTTAAGACAATGGTTAGTCTCAAAAATCCCATACACAAGTTAACTTAAGTCTTAAGGAGTTCACGTCTTAAGTCTCCACTTAAGTTCACTTACCCACAATTATCCCTTAAAGACCGCGGTGTTCCACACTTACTCGTACCACTTAGTCTTTAAGATGTCTGAATTTTACTTAAGACTTCTCTCTCGGTCGGGTCCATATTTTTAAGAACACAGTTTCTGTCCTTGAGTTCTTAAGCACTCACTTTCTCACTTAGAACTGATTCTTAAGAACCTGCACTGTCTAGACCAATTGGGTCCTACGGTGTTCTTAAGTTTCTGTCTTTAAAACTTCAAGAGTCGGGAATGCATCTCACTGAATGCAAATGTTGTCCCGTATTCTCACTCATACAAACCTTTAAGTCCAAGCCCTTAAACTTAAGGGTCTCATGGTACTTAAGGTCTCACTCTTCATAAGCTTATGTATCCAAACTTGGACTTAAGATTCTTAAGTTTCTATGTTTTCTTCTTAAATCTTTCTTTGGGATTTGTTCCTTATTTTCTCTCTTATGATAGATTCTTAAATACTCACAACTTAGTCTACCTTAGAGAATCCCTTCTATTAAGGTTAGACTTAATGCCAATTTTTTGTATGCATAATATGACACTCTTGCCATGCATCAAGGTATGCCACTCTTGATGTTTATTGCATAAATTGCATTAACATGAATAAGAACTCCACTCTTATTCTTATGATACTCAAGTTATGCTCACTCACACTTGAGATCTTATTAAGTACTTATGCATCACTCATCTCATGCACTAAGTCACTTAATTTCACATTATCTCCATTAATCTTCACACTCATGATTAATGCTCCAACACACACACAAGGTCACACACACGACCTTTGTAGTTAGGGTATTTCCCTAACTTATTCCATGAAGAATAAATATACAATGCATTCATGCATAGGAATTTTATCCACAATTAATACATAATGCATGCAATTGCATTTACAACACACAATGTCAAATTTATGCAATGAAGTTCACATAATATTGCAATTATACATATGACTCAAGTCACACACAAGACTCTACACATGCAAATTCAATAACAATTATATATTCATATATAAAATTAAATACTCTTACAACATTA
Organism: Bryoerythrophyllum caledonicum; assembly: GCA_963971425.1. NCBI lineage: Eukaryota > Viridiplantae > Streptophyta > Bryopsida > Pottiales > Pottiaceae > Bryoerythrophyllum > Bryoerythrophyllum caledonicum. Next base: position 3,925,977 of record OZ020521.1, on the reverse strand, counting down.
AGAGTCATCAACTAGCTCTTTCACCTAAAGCTAGGGCTCACTCCAATCTTCCTTCAAGGAATTTCTATGGTAATGGCAAAGAATGCTAAAAATTCAAGCTAATCATTCTACTCAACATCCAAGAGGTACAACTCTTGGAAAGAGGTTTTCCCTAGTATTAACCATTAAGATTAATTCCACTAAATCTTCACATCTCTTCATATCTATTCATGGAAAGGTACACCCTACCCAAAGGGTGCGAATTCAACCCTTTTCCCATTATTTCCTTATTCTTGGATATGAATAGGTACTTTCCAATTAATTAAGTACTTAGTGTAAACTTAATCATTAATTTTTTAATTCTCCATATATCTACAACCCTTTTTACACTTAATTTTCGGAAAAAAGCTAATTTTGTCATTTTGGCTCTACAGACTGCTAGAACGAAGGGCAGTGACTTTCCGGGCACTGTAAAAACTTACCGGAAAACTACATTGACGCTCAACAGAATTTAACTGAAACACCTATGGTTACTTGATACCGATAACTAATGTACCGGGGAAGCCATCCTCCGGGATGTACTGAGGTTTTAAGTGTGAATTTTTGTTAAGATTTAAAGAGTTTGATGCACGATAAAAATCCCTGGAAACGATCTAGTATGATGGGCTCGCTTAAGGTTTATTTTGGTTAACTTTGAGAATTACGAACCACTAGACTACGACACTTAGACACACAAGGGTTGCGGCAAAGCACACAGACGAATGGGGCAACAACAGCAAATTCCACAACTGAATCTTGCGGAGCACAAGGAGCGACGATGTATGTATTTTTCTTCTAGTCTAGGTGCGGTCAGAGCATCCTTCAAGGGCCACGTAGCGATCAATTTGGTTCAAGCCCATCTTCGCCTAGTTGCACTTGCTCACGTCATACATACCACCTGTAGATTTGACAACAAGATGTATATATTCCAGAAATTATATCTCTTTCTACCTGAATGGCACTCCACCTTGCTTAGATTGATTATCCTATTGTATTTGTCCACTACAAACAAAATAGGTTGGTTTGTTAAAGACCGCTTCAGGAAGCGCATCAATCACATGATTCCGTAGCCATGTAAAGTTCCCAATGAGGTGCACGGCTCAATTTTGCGTTGCCAACATCCACTTTGGGCCATCTTGTTGCTAAAGGGTTAATTGTGAAACATAACATATTGCACATTTCTAAAATCAAACATGTACATTTTTGTTGCCACGACGAATTCTTCTTGGAAGGACGAAAGAAAACAAGGTTTGTCTCAATAAATTTGAATTGATTGATAATCTACTTTTTCTAAAACATAAAAATCCACATCAAAAATTTATAATCAAATGGTGTTGTAGAATAACAAAATATCCTTAACAAGTGCTTGTTCCAGGTAATATTTTATCTAATTCAACCCCCGTTGTAAGGGTTGTTTTCTTTTTGACAACCCTGCTATAATGTTTGACTTATCCAGAAAGTGCCTCTGGATTTTGGATGTAAGGGTGTATCTCGAAGTGAGCTCGACCTGACATTCGGACTATGGGTTTATTGTTGAAACTTGGGTGTGCACTATACTCATCCCTCCTATAAGTTATACCTCTCATAAGTTATAGTGCCGCTAACCTTTAACCTCAACTAACTATAACCTCAACTAACTTGTAACCACCACAACAACTCTATTGTCCGCCATCTCTTGCAAAGATCAATCCTTTGCACATTGCACAATTGCGGAACACAAGCGTGCGAGACAAAGATGTCGAGTTTCCTCTATTTTGTGCTTCAATTGCTACTTATTAGGCAATGAACAAAGTTTGCTCAATCTTTGGCACAAAGGTCTCTTTTGTAGCACTAGATGAGTTTTTTTGGGTTGAACTCAGATGAAGATCGACTTCAATTTGAGCAAATCGTCGGTGGTATTAGGGTTGTCGATGCATTCTATTTAGAAAGCTTTGTTAGTTTGATGAGAAGGAGTTGGGTTCTTGTACAACAAGGTGTTTTATAGCAAAGATGTAACAAAAGGACCAAATAGTCTTTCAAAACAACAATTTGAATATCGGTTCATCTCTATGTGGTCTTGATCTTAGTGCTTTGACTTTGAAGCCGTGATTTGAGGGGCTTGACATTACTAACCATCCTCTCCAACTACAAAGAGCTTGCTTGAAGAACGCAACACATCATAGCCTTCTCTTGGTGACGGCCATGTTCAACTGCACAACACTCACAAAAAGTGAAACTTCTTCAATTATAGTCTGCATCACAACCGGATGCACAATTGGCAAGGTGTACGCTTTGTGCAGACCACTTCTCATTCACCTCCAACTCATGAAACACTCCGACTTCCCTCCCACTCAGCCTCCTCTAACACCGCAATCACAGCTCAAGAGGAAAATCACAGAGATGGGTCTTGTAGAGCGCAGAGTTAAGTAGTTAGGATGGTGATTGGCGGAGTGATTAGCAAA
>OZ020521.1:3653518-3921018 GCA_963971425.1 Bryoerythrophyllum caledonicum | reverse complement strand
GGAGACGGAGACGGAGACGGAGACGGAGACGGAGACGGAGACGGAGACGGAGACGGAGACGGAGACGGAGACGGAGACGGAGACGGAGACGGAGACGGAGACGGAGACGGAGACGGAGACGAAGACGAAGACGGAGACGGAGACGAAGACGAAGACGAAGACGAAGACGAAGACGAAGACGAAGACGAAGATGGAGACGAAGACGAAGACGAAGACGAAGACGAAGACGAAGACGAAGATGGAGACGAAGACGAAGACGAAGACGAAGACGAAGACGAAGACGAAGATGGAGACGAAGACGAAGACGGAGACGAAGACAAAGACGGAGACGAAGACGAAGACGGAGACGAAGACGAAGACGGAGACGAAGACGAAGACGGAGACGAAGACGGAGACGAAGATGGAGACAAAGACGGAGACGAAGACGAATAGGAAGAGCGCCTCTGGTGTAGGCAGCCTTTGAGGTGAAATTGGGCTGAACTTACCAAACCTCTACTAAATCCTCAGCTAACTTTTAACCTCCATCCATCAGGGCCACATTTGACCATAACTTATGGGAGGGATGAGTGTATTGTCCTTCCCATTGTGCATAAAAGTCCACTTACAAATACAAGAAGGATGATGATTCCATGGCATGGAGAGCATAGATAAAATTTGACAAAGCATGGCATTGGTGATTGTTTCCCCATGACTCATGGGTTTACAAGTTTTTTCCATTTGACACATGTGTTAAATTGAACAATACGCTAAGCTTACTAATCATGATTGTACACCCAAGCCACATACACTATCTATGATATTAGTTTCTAATGAGCTTGTCAGAATAGAATCACATTTTCAACAACCTCCCTTCTTTTATTTGTGAGCAATCTTTTATGCATGATGGGAGGAATGATGGTAGGCATCCAAATCTCAACAGTGAACCCTTCGTCCAAATGTAGGGTCTGGTTCACATGGAAACAGGTCGGAAGTTTTGTTGGTCAGCGGTAAGTATCAAAGTATCAAAGAGCGCACATAATATTTGGTGACCCCTGTTTGGTGGAAGTACACATTGTTTTTAAATATGATAATCCCTTTTATACACATTTGGTTCTAAGCACTGTGTGATCCCATCAAGTGCTGATGGTCGTCTGACAATAACTCACTGCCAAGGTCCTAGTCCACCAAGTGACCTCTAATCTTTTATGATATCGGTCAAACTCCTTGATAATTTTGGATATGATTTGGTATAGAAAACACATAAAGGTAACATGTTGCTTACCCTTATCAACAATACTTTGTATCATACAATATTGGATGCTCCATTTTTCCCCTTCTTTGATTTTCAAACCAAAAATATTTTTAATTGCATCATTCCAATATAATAATCATATCAATTTAATTGCATCACATCATTCCAATATAATAATCAAGTTTATAAAGGAGTTTATTGAATACTAAAAAAATTCAAATACAAAATGAAATACATGCAATAATGGCCAATATTGATTCACGCTTGTCACTTATGATGTCCACTAATATTCCATGCTATCAATTCCACAAAGGATTATCAAATGCCATTCTCGCAAGAAAACATCTATTTTTCCACAATTTGAGATTTATCTCAAGCCACAAAGGTTGATTTCCATTGATGAAAGGCATACACATGTACAAGATGATGGTTTACAATACCTTAAAGACAACACTAAAGAAAATTGGCTTCATTCCAAATTGTGTATATTTTGAAAGCTCTCATACCAATCTTGAACAAAAGTGAGTATGAAGGCATACTCTATTTTGGCATTTGATATCTTCCAAACCACAATTCAACTCACTTCAAACTTTTTAGCATTGTGTAATACATCATGTACTACAACTTTGATTTGTACACATTTCGGTTTTGCCCACCTAGACTCATTGTATGAATTTTTGAATGGAAGTGAGTAAAAATTGTACTCGGTTTTGTTTGTCACTGTAGGTCAGGTTAAGGCTTATTTGAATGTGCACATTGGCTCTTGAATTGTATGGCCGAGTTGCAGAGTTATAAAATGTAGCTACTGAAATTCCAAGAAGAAGAAGAACGACGGTCTCCGAAGGAAGCCGACGTGAATAAAGTGTCTGTTTGTTCTACTACTAAGACCATGCCCACCGGACAAGGAATTAGTAAGCCTGAAATTCCAACACACTATAAGTACACTGATTTTGATGTTTAGTGTCATGGGCAGTAAATGACTTGTAAATGTTGTACGTTTTTACTTTTGATATAAATTTTTACTAAGAGCACAACAATCTATACTACTCAATGAGGGGGATCACAGTGGACATGGTCGGTAAAAATATTCATCAAGAGTGAAAACTTATAGCATTTACAAGTCATTTACTGCCCATGACACAAAACATCAAATTTAGTGTAGTGCTTTAAACTTTGAATATTGCTTGAGGCTTTTTGATCGAACATGACAACAATTTTGTAACAAGTTCATAATTTGCAGTGGCCACTGGTTCATGCTTATGAAATTGAGGAAATTTGTGATTTTTTAATAAAACAATCATTTGTTTCTTATTAGAGTTTTCCTGAAAGTACTAGGCATGGCAACCCGGGATTAGATATTGTATTCTGGATTTGAGTAGTTGCCTTAAATGCGGAGTGCCGAAATTGATGGCCCTAAAAGATAAGGTGACCAAGGGATGTCTGATTGAATTCAGAGTGCAAATAATGAATGGAGGAGGCTATATGGGGTTGTACAAATCATGCACATGTGCATGTGGGGCCTAGGCTTAGGAGTCAAGGTGGAGCTTGTGGATACTCTAGTACTATTCAAGGAATGCCAGCCTATAGTTGAGGAAATACGCAGGGTGAGATTTCTAACCCTCCAAAAATTTCCACTTATAGATCTCATATTGAGTTTGTGTTTTGAAAAAGATACAATATCCACAAGAAGAAGAAGAACGCCGGTCCCCGGAGGGGGCCGGCGTGAATGAAGTGTCCGTTCATTCCACCACTAAGTCCATGCCCACCGGGCATGGGTTAGTAGTATGGAACTACTTCCCCCTTTCGAGGGTAGACACTATGTACCCAGAAACAAGTAACCAATATCAAAGGGACCTAAGGTCCTAGAGTTTTCCAAAAGAGGGAGGGCGAGTACGGTGAAATGTAAATGCAGGTCTATGGAGGGGTGTGTGATGTGTCAGGAAGGGGTTGGTTGTTTTCCAGTTTTTGTTTATGCAAGAGTATTGACATAGCATGTTGAATTGCAATAGTGTTAATGTTTGAAAAGGTGGTTTTGATTGAAGTGATGGGGATTTTAAATGTTTCTTCAAGGGTAGTCATTGAGGGAATGAAGGTGGTGGCACTAGCACCCACCGTGATGACAATGAGAGGGTCTACTTTCTATCCAAGTGCTTGAATATCGTCAAGTAATGGTTGGTATTTATTTGTTTTGTTTGCAATAGTGTCTAGGGAGAATCTATCATTGCAATATGTGAATTCAATAAACTGGAACACAATAACCACACATCTAGTTGCACCCTCTCCTTTTGCCTAACACATGCAAGCCACCCTATGAAAACACAACTTTCAGGAAAACTCTATTGTCTATGAATGGTTGTAAATATTTACGTAGATTCTTATTATGTTATTTTGAGGTATGATGTTTTCTGGTTATTAGACTATGACGTACCACGATTGTCGTTGAAAATAAAGTGACTATACAATAGAAATATCACTTTAGAGTTTTGTAAACCCCTGAAGGACCAATGTCCCCTCGGAGACAAAGTTTTTCACTTTGACTACAATTTTTTTTAATCCGTTCAGCCATAATTCACATAGTATTTACCACACCATCTCATAAAGGTGTAGAAGAGGATTCTACGGATATATTCTCAAAAATTCCATCTTGGAAGTTTTTAATCAATGGAGTAGAGATTCCTCTTTAATGCCTTGGTCTTTTAGGGGTTATTCCTCTGGGGCATGTGCACAAAACACCTCCTTTTGATCCACAAAAAATGATGTATGTTCATTCATGTCTTTCTTTTTTTCTATAAAGAAGAATCAACAACCATTCTTATGGAACATTGAATTGTGTTCTAAACACAATAAAGTATGATTATTAGCATGTCATTTCCACAATTTATCTTGAATATGCCATGTAAATCTTACGAGTCTAATTTTTTGTTCCACCAGTAATTACCACAGTCTTTTTTGCAATTTTTAATTAGAATTACAATTTCAAATAACGTAGAGAATTATTTTCACAGCTAATTCCCATGGAGTTGATCCTACATGGTTAGGAAAAAAACTTCTTTCACTTTCAAATGCTAATAATAATCTTCTATCTACACAATAAAATTATAAAATTTTGATTTTGAATAATCATATATCAATATATTTTAAGGTTGTGTAAAAAAAAAAAAAAAACTGAGTATGACAACTTTGGATCATTTTTTATGGATCATACTAATGGATCATTCACTGTTGGTAGCAGCATTCAATTTCATGCTTTGGACAGACAAAGAGTGATTGACTCCGGCCTTAATTCCAACATCCGTATGTGCCTGGCTGGGCTTGACCAACAAGGGAGCCGTGGCTTGGGGTTGCAATTTTCTTCAAATGGGTAAGGGTCATAATGACAATTAGATACAAGTTCAATGTGTAAGAATGTATGTGTCAGTGTACATCTTGACTCTGGGATTTGCTTTAAGTAAGGTACGTGACTTGCAAAACTAAGACTTGACCCTTTCCTCTAAACCCCTAAAGGACCGAGTGTCAAAAATGGGCTTTTTGAAAGTTTGGTCAGGTTTCAATGGTGTCAATTTCCAACATTCCACCTTGAAATTCTTATTGTCGAAGGACATTCTAAGAACTCAATGGGAGAACAATTTTTTCCTAAATCCGCCATATGATGAAAAAGTTATAGGGTTTTGAATTTCAAATGGGGAGAGCGGGCGCTTCGGGCACCTCCAAAAAGTTTTACTAGGACACTCTATTGAATGTGAGATTTTCAATACCAGCAAGTCATATCTTTTCCCTTCGTATTGTCAAAAAAAGTTCTTGTCTTTAGTGAAAAATAGCATATTTACCCAAGTCAAACATTTCACACATTGTCACACATTGTTGAACAAGGTACCAAAAAACTTCTTCTTTTCCACATAAAACTCAGAGATCTTAATATTTTTTACTTTTTTTGGTATACTGTAAATCTACTTATTGACCATTTGGATTTTCAGTTTAAAACATATTAAGTTCACAAAAAATTAAAACGAAAATTGGCAATTTTTGAACCTCCACTCCTTGCACAGTTGTTTTGAATATGTTACATCCCTCCTCTACCTCTAAAACTTGGTGTACAAGGAACTAACATCATGCTGAACACAATGGTAATGGATTTAGACCTTGTGTAGCGCAAAAATTTGGCACCAAGTGAAGTCAAAGTGTGCTAATCCACTAAATGCAGGGGAAAAAATGAACCATTTGTTTGACTTTAAACACTATAATCTTTCAATCCGTGCGGTTAAAGTTTATGAAATTTTGTGAGTATGTTACTTAATAAGTTGTATTTGAGATCCTACTGTCAAAACTAGAAATCAAAGTTTTTGTTTCCTTCTTTAATCATTGCACTAGAATCCAACAATTTTGAAGTGTTTTTGGTGTGAAACTGTCGCGGTACCTTAGGGGTTAAGTGGACCATGAGGCACTCATAGCATCTACGATGATAATAGATTATGCAAAACATCTCTACACAAGGGGTACATTTCATCGTGACCCCATTTCATGGAAATCACTACAGTTCGTCAATGCTTGCATCAATTAGAGATCAAAGAGATGTGTTGGTAAGGTCTCTCAGAGCTCCAAGTGCATTGTGAGTAATGCAACGACAACGGGCAATCATGCTAAAAGTTACAACACCAAAAGCACCAAAAAGGACCATATTAGGGTCTTGTAGGCGTTGAAAGGGTTAAGATCCCACCATTGTATTGTACACAAAATATAGTGTATTTTAAATCTATAAAAGACCAAGAGTATGTTTCACCATAATCACCCCAAAACCGCCTCTTTAAGATGAGGTAGTGCAAGACTAATCGAAACAACATTTTTGACCATAGGATCTTCCAAGTTGATGACTACAAGATGGCTCTCAAAACATTTTATAAACTTTGATTGCATAGATTGTATGATACATGGAGTGTAATGTGGTTTTCTGCTTCCGTGCGCAAATAGGATCAACATACTTTGACACAATATAATGGCATATTTTTCCACTACAAATTGCATAATTTTTGTGAATCTATGTTCTACCTTATGTTAGGTCATTACACGCCAAAAATCACAGGTAATAGAGGTGTTTTGGATAAAAAAAATATACTTGCAATGACTAGGGGTATAAAAAGAAGCCAATTACTTAAGAAAGCAATATTAAATTTTAGGTTAAGAAATAATTGTTGAATCTAAAATCCAAACAAAGGATGGAATCACTTTGCCTTCTTCTATTAGGAGAAGAATCAAATTGAAAAAAGTAAAGTTCTCAATTTCTACGCATTTTTATGTAAAACAACAAGGGTTGCCAAGAACTTTCCTTCACTGATAACCACCTCAAAGAATTGCATCATTTAGTTCTATAGTAGTACTAATAAGCTCTATTGCACCTTGCCCGCTCACTCTATTTGGAATTAAAACCCTGTATCTTTAGTTTTTTGCGTTGTTTTTAATCGTTTTCTCCATGAAGCTACTGCTTACCCACATCTCCAATTTAAAATTTAAAATTCATGATCCAATTTGACATCAATGTAAGATACATGAGATCACTCTAAGGCCACCTTGGGACTTTTGAATTATGTTTTTTAAAATGGGTCTCTAGGGATTAATAAAGATGGAAGAACAATGATTTTTTCCTTTTTAATAAAACCAAGAATAAGAAAGAGGACGCAGTTTGCCATAAGAGTTTCCAAATTTTCATTTGAAAAATTAAATATAGACATTGAATATTTCTCATTTGATCGAAGCGGATATAATTGGTTTATTTTCGACTGATTTATTGTATGAGCACTTTTTATACCAAGAACTTGGTATGACCACTTTTTTTCAAGTCAAGAGCTTGCTAGGTTTTTTAGTGGCTGAACAAAAAAACACTTTATTAACGCTAGCCTCCTTTGGAAATAGTAGTAGTAGTAGTAGTAGTAGTAGTAGTAGTAGTAGTAGTAGTAGTAGTTGTTGTTGTTGTTGTTGTTGTTGTTGTTGTTGTTGTTAGTGTTTCATTTGAGATTAGAGTGCTATCTCACTAACATATTTATCGAGTTTAATGAATGCTTTCTAACAAACATGCTCATTGAGTTTGATATCTTGCTCTATGTTTGGTGCATAACCAAAAAAGACTAGGGCACCAAGCATATCAACGGATAAACACTATTTTTCTGGGCCTAACCTCATTTTTTTTGGCGCAATTGGTGGTTGTAGAAGTAATTAGAGTTCATCTTTACTTCTACTAGCCCAAAGCTTGAGTCTACTTTCTCTAGGGAAGAAAGAAACACTCATCTCCAGATGAGACTCGCATGAATGAAGTGTTGTTCCACCACTAAGTCCATATCCGTGGACATAGTAGAATGAAACTACTCCCCCCTTTCAACTTTCTTCAACACATTTACACACTTTGCCGTGGCATTTGTTTTGTAAATACAATTGATGAAACAAATATAATAGCTATTTGTGGATTACACAATTGTTTTATCAACTCTCATGTTATCAACAAAGCGCATTTTGTATGGTCTTGCTCTTTAGGATAGGGCTATTCCATCCACGTGCAAATCAACTAAGTGATATATCACTTGGTTCTGTATCTACTACCCAAAGATGTCATTGTAATGCAAGATTCAAACCGGATCTACTATGTGTTAGAGGACTTTCTTACAAAGACCCCCCACCAAACCATATAGACCCTAATCTCACCATCCAATTTATTGAATTCACATATTGTAATGATAGATTCTCCCCGGACACCATCTCAAACAAAACAAATAAATACCAACCACTACTTGATGATATTCAAGCACTAGGATGGAAAGTAGACCCCCTCATTGTTATCACCGCGGGTGCTAGAGCCACCACCTTCATCCCCTCAATGACAACTATTGAAGAAACCTTTAAAATCCCCATCACTTCAATCCAAACCACCTTTTCAAATATTAACACTAATGCAATACAACATGCTATGTCAATTCTCCTGCATAAACGTAAACTTGAAAACAATCAACCCCTTCCGGACGCTTCAAACCCCCCCCCATAGATCTACACTTGCATTTGTTTCACTTCTTCGTACTTGCCCTCCCTCTTTTTGGGACCTCGGGTCCTTTGATATTGGTTACTTGCTACTGGTACATAGTGTCCACCCTCGAAAGGGGGAAGTAGTTCCATACTACTAACCCATGCCCGGTGGGCATGGACTTAGTGGTGGAATGAACGGACACTTTACTCATGCCGCCCCCCCCCCGGGGACCGGCGTTCTTCTTCTTCTTCTACTTCCACTTTAGTACAATATATACTAAGAGCATCTCTATCGGGGCATGGGGCCCCAACAGATTACCCGGGTTAACGGGGAATTCAAAGAAAATGGCCCCACAATAGGAGGCGCTCACGGTGGGTCCCCACAACACCAAATTTAGAGTTTTTGTTGTCTATGCCCTATTATTTGCCGTCTAGAGACAACTCACACAATGCCACATGGCAGCCGGTGAGTGGACCGTCAATGTGAGTGAATGCGAGTGAAGCTCCACTCTTTGGGAACTTGGCGATCATGAATCTGGTATGTGTGGATGTTTTCAACGAACGTCAAAATGAGATTGGACTTGGAGCCATTTGGGTTGATGTAGGACTGCCGTATGATTCTTCCCTGGCAGGCTCTATTCCGAGCTCCGCTCCACCCAGGCGTCCCTAGCTCAGTGTTGGTGGGTTGATGTCAAGGGTGGAGATGCTCTAATAAGCATAGAGACCTTATTTTCCTTTAAATTAACCTTAATAATATCAAAAGTGTTTTTAAAAATGCTATGCCTTCAAATAGACTTTCATTTACAAGTGAACTTTTTAATTCAGATCATCATACATCTTTCTTGATAGTAGTGGAGGTATAATTCTTTCCAGTGCATAAACAATGTTAATTTATAGTTTGAAAAACAATATCGATATTATTAAAGGATTTCTTTAATAATATTTCCTATTTAAAAAGAACATTCTAAATTCATGTCATTTGGTACGAGTTCCCTGGCATTGATTTCAACATTCGATTGCATCTGCCTTTAGGTCCAAGGCTTGACAGATCTGACAATGGGTTTGTAAATGGAGCAGCTGGTTCCACTATTTGATTGCATCTTCTTCGCTAAGACTTGACCTGGCTGGAAACTGAAGTTGTTGCCTTCAAGATTGATTGTACATAGGGCAAGCCCCCCTAAAACCGACAAGTTAAGCACTGTGCATATATGGAGAGAGGAGATAATTATACTATTATTTTTTTGTAATAGTCAAGAGAATTACAATTCCAACTCAAGTGATTTCATATTTTTCCTATGAAAATTGTATTAGTTATGAATTTTCAGCCATTTTTTGTGGGTGGCCATCAATAGGTACACCCCATAACCAACATCCATAAATAAGGGCCTTGACTAATAGCAAACCTCCATTTGGAATTGGGTAGGCGGTAATGGAATGGAAGAGGGTTGGATTTACCCCAATTTAGTAGGGGTTGGCTATGGGTTTGGTTGGTTCTAGGGGGGCTTACCTTAGATGAAATACTCCACCAAAGTCTCCAGTGAGGGCTTTATTGTATCCTCTACAGGCCTAAGGTATTTTCATACCAAAAATACTTCATAATCTTGTTCTAGTGCAGTGAGTAAGTAGGAAAACAATTTATTTTCATTTCTATATCTAACCGTAGGATCTCAATTAAGACGTCTTCAACAATGTCCTCCAAATTTCAGAAACTTTTGACCACACGGATTGAGAGATTATAGTGTTCAAAGTAGAGAAAACCTTTTATTTGCTTCCCCACGTTGAGAGGATCAACAGACTTTGACTTCACTTGGTGTCAAGTATTTGCACTATACAAGGTCTACCATCATGTTAATCATGATATTGTTTCCTTGTACACCAATTTTTAGAGGTAGAGAAGGGGTGTAGCATATTCAAGACAATTGTGCAAGGAGTGGAGTTCCAAAAATTGCCAATCCACGTTATATTTTTTTGTGAGCTTAATATGTTTTAGATTGACAATGTGAATGGTCAATAAGAAGGTTTACACCACATCTTGTAGTAAAAAAAATGTAAAAAATATTAAGAACTCTAAGTTTAATGTGGAAAAGAAGAAGTATTTTTGGTACCTTGCCCAACAATGTATGAAAGTGTTTGACTTAGGATAATGCACTATTTTAAAATAAAGACAAGATTTTTTTTGACATTAGAGTTTTCCTGAAAGTGCACCTTGAAGAGGATAGCCAGTAGGATTGTGGTGCCAGATAGGACAAAACTTTTTTATGCACGAGAATAGACGTCCAAAAATTTCATACTCCCTTTTTATGCACCAATGAGATGTACAACAATCAATGCTCTTGGGTCCTACCCCATGCAAGCTAAAGCTCCCCCGTAGTACCCCAAGTTCCCCAAGTTCCCAAAAGGTTGATTGGTGGTTCCTCCACACCTTTCCCAAGCCAAATCACCATGTGCATGTGGTCCAAGTTACTAACATAAGACCCTAAGATTTGTGGTGAAAGATCCTTTACTTTCAGGAAAACTCTATTATGAAAGGAAATAATGTTACTTGTTGTTGTTGAAAATCTCACATTTGATAGAGTGTTCTAGCTATAGTTTTTGAGTTGCCCGACGTGCTGGCTTCCCCATTTGAAATTCAACACCCTATAACTTTTTCATTAATTGTCGGATTTGGAAAAAAATTGTACTCATACGAAGCTTTTCAGTACTGTCCATTTCTAGCAGATATTTCAAAGAGGACTATTAGAAATTGACACCATAGGAACGTGCCCAAACCCTTAAAGTCCTCCGAGGGGACTTTTGGACCTTTAGGCGTTGAATGAGTTAACCCACAACCCTTTTAGGCCGATGAGCTTAACAAATTGGGAGAATCCACAAATTTAATAGATAATACGGAAAATTATCTACACAAAGGGTACATTTTATTACAACTCCACTTCGTGGAAATCACTGTAGCTCGCCAATGCTTGAATTGATTTTGGTTGCTCCTAAACTAAATGTATAAAAGTGATTACCAGGACTACAAAATATCATACAAGCATAAATGATGGCTATCTACGAAACCTCAATGGTTATTAAAAACAATTCCCAAATGAACCAACTTATATACTCACCAATTGCCTCAACATCTTATATTTTATAAACACACACATAAAACACCTCACGACCCACAACAACTACCTAGATTGCATTATCCTATCTTTAATAGTAACCTTGGTACTTCAAAGGACCCAACACACCACACTATTTAAAGGCAAAGCCTACCCTAATATCCGAGGAAACAAACAAGCTGACAAATTAGCCAAAGAAGGAAGCAACAAACCGCACAAATAAAACCTCAACATCACACAAACATGCCCATTCCACACATACTATTTTCATAGAGACAAATGGCAAAACATGGGGGCACACCGGACAAAGGCCCCATAAGATTTCTTGAGAATCATTTAAATAAACATGACCGGATTAACGACCTAGATATCATAGCAACACAATTCCCGAACATAGGAAAATGGATCAATAATAATGACATTGACACAAAGCTATCCACAGACTTTTGGAGTTGCCCTAACATCATGAACGCTCAAATACCTTGCTTGATTAACTTCCGTACCGGCCAATACATGGGCAACTTCCGCAAACAATTATTCTTTAGATTTGAAGATTCCTTGATACCACATGCCCAGTATGCGACTAAAACAATCCTCACACTTGGCTCCACGTCCTTCAAATGTGTCAACAACCACACATAAATGCATTAATCATCAAATGACACAATAAAGCAATATGGGAAATAAAAAACTACTAATTCCTTCTAACAAATCTAGATGCTATACCCTCATGAATGTTGAGACATTCAACAACTATCGACAAGAAAATACAATTCCAAATTGACTAATCCCTTGCACATGCAACACACAAAGATGCCGCTGTAACGCTAGATTCAAAATACAAAGCCACCCCCCACATACAATTGACCTCAACATAACCATTCAATTCATATTCACATATTGTAACAATTGATTTTTGGCTCAGACTATAACAAACAAATCTAACATATACCAACCATTAATAACCGAACCAAGGGTGGAAAGTTTACTTACCTATCATCATTGTAACAACTACAGCTAGAGCCTCAACACACATTTCACCAATGGCAGAAGTTGTAGACAAATTTTAAACCTCTATCTCTTCCATCTAGAACTCCTTTAAAAATATCAACATCATTGTCATACAACATGCCATGTCCATCCTCTTATACAAAAGACAAATAAAGAACAATCAACACATCCCATAAATACATAACCCACCATAAATACATAATTCCATTACTACCAAAGAACCCCTCTTGGAGAAGATCCAATTTACATGAAATTTCTCCCTTCTGTTGATTGTGGGTTACTGGTTAGTGGTTACTTGTTCCATTGCGTCTACCGTCAAAAGGAGGCAATAGTTCCCTTCCACTTTTCCTTGTCATGTGGACAAAGAAACAGTGACAGGGACAAACAAACACTCTATTCACACCGACCTCCTCCTAAGGTTGGAGTTCTTGTTATTACTACTAAAGGCACAATTCCTGGTAGATGCTCGTCGTGCTCCGCCTCTTATTTTTTCTCAAATTTTCCTTGGCGGTGGACTATAGCACTAGATGTAGGGGGTAACTTGCCATGAACAACCCTAAACGGGTAACTCATCTTTTAAGGGTTAAACGTCAAAAGGTGCCGTTAGCAGCTACAATATTCTATATGTATGGTGTCGTATTTGAACATGAAGAGGTTCAAATATTGAGATGACCTCCAAATGAGAGACATTAATGGAAGAATCTTCAATCCAAAGGTGTAAGTCTTGCTAAACTTTATTACATTGTAAAAATATTTTATAGAGTAAAATACGGGCTTGTGTGTACGGTTCTCAACTAATGTTTAACCCTTAAATGTTAGTCGAGAACTGTATATACAAGCATATATTTTACTCCATAGGAAACACAAAACGTATTGAAATGTAGCAAGACTTACACCTTTGGATTGAAGATTCTTTAACTATCATCTTTCATTCAGGGGTCATTTCAGTATGTGAACCTTATCATGTTCACAGATGACACCATACATGTAAACTACTGCGACCGCCAATGGCACATTCTAACGTTTAACCCCTAAGGTACCAAGACAGTTTTACACCAAAAACACTTCAAAATTAATGGATTTTAGTGCAATGAATAAAGAAGGTAACAAAAACTTTGATTTTTAGTTCTGACCGTAGGATCTCAATAAAGGCTTATTAAGTAATACATGTACAAAATTTCATAAACTTTGACCGCACGGATTGAAAGATTAGAGTGTTTGAAGTCAAGCAAATGGTTCATTTTCTTCCCTGCGTTTAGTGGATCAGCAGACTTTGATTTCAGTTGATGTCAAAAAATTTCACTACACAAGGTCTAAATCTATTACCATCTTGTTAAGCATGATGTTAGCTCCTTACACACCAATTTTTAGAGGTAGAGACAGGGTGTAGCATATTCAAAACAAGTGTGCAAGGAGTGGAGGCTCGAAATTTGTTAATTCACACTTTAATTTTTTTTGAACTTAATATGTTTTCGATTGATAATCCGAATGGTCAATAAGAAGGTTTACATTACATATTGTTGTGGGAAAAATAAAAAGTGAAAAATATGAAGATCTCTAGGTTTTATGTGGAAAAGAAGAAGTTTTTTTGGTACCTTGCCCAACAATGAGTGACAATGTGTGAAAATGTTTGACTTGGGTTGGTATGCTATTTTTCACTAAAGACAAGAACTTTTTTTTGACAACATGAAGGGAAATAATATTACTTGCGAGTACTGAAAATCTCACTTTCAATAGCAAAAGTTTTTGGAGGTGCCCGAGGTGCCCGCCCTCCCCATTTCAAATTCAAAACCCTATAACTTTTTCATAAAATGTCCAATTTAGGAAAAAATTATTTTCCCACTGAGCTCTTGGTAATGTCTTTCTATAGTAAAAATTTCAAAGTGGAATGTTGGAAATTGACACCATAGGAACTTGACCGATTTTTCAAAAAGCCAAATTTGGACATTGCACAAAGGTCAAGCCCTTGCGCAAGGGTCAAGGTGGAATGACCCCCTCGTTCCCCACTGCGGAGGGGATGGACGGAAAGGAATGCAGTTATCTCACTCACTGTTTCCTTGTCCATCCCCACAGCCCCATTCCCCTGCCCCTTCCCAGAGTCTGATTCAAACCCAAAACCCTGTAATTCACCACTAAACCCTAAACCTGGAACCATAAACCCTGGACCCTAAACTTTGACAGTCAAAAGGCTCCCCAAATCTTTAAGATCATTCTAATTTTCCTGCCCCCCATTTACTGTAATGGAATCTCAAACACGCCTGCCAGGCCCATAGGAAGGGCCTCCATCATGGCTGCGGATGGCATCCATTACTATCCCCCATCCCCAATGAGCCATGGCATCATGCCTGTATTGAATGTGGCCCCCAACCCCATGGCCGTGGCATTCACACATGCACGGAAACCCATGCTATTGGCCCAAGGGAGCCTTCCTGCGCCCTTCCCCAACACGCTCCGCCCATCTTCCCCGCACCCACCTAATACCTCCCCGATACCCTCGCGTACAGGTCCGATACGCGTCCAATACTAGCTTTGTACCTGCCTGAAGCCCACGCGCTTTCATACGTTGCCGCACCAAACCCTGAAACCAACACGCGTATCCACTATAAATTCTGAAGTGCCGGTTCTAAGGTGCGGTGACGGTTTTGCGTGTTACCCGGGATCGATACCTTGTATAAGACCTGTGTGTTACTTCTGTTTGCCGCGAATCATTACTTGTCTGACACCCGACTAGTCATTTACGATGACGTTGGTCCTCTGATGCCTGTGTGGTACCGGATGATACCCTCTCTAAATCCGGCGCCACGCGCTTTCATGCCAGATTACACCCAAAACCGTTACCGCGCTTGAAGCCAACACGCGCTTTGGGAAATAATTTGGAAAGTATTGGTTTTAGGGTGTAGTGACGGTTTTGCGTTTACGTCGCGAATCGAAACCTGATGATACTTGTGTGGTACCTGCTTGATACTGGCGCGTTACTGCTGTTCGTGGCGTGGTTGTTTCCGTCCGCGTCCATTCACGACGTCCTCATCTTAACTGATACACCTCCATACCGTCTCCATATCCGTGAGATACCTGGATGATAGCTGCTTGATACTGAGGTTTTATACTTGGGTGATACCAGCGCAGTCGTCGTTGAGAATGGACAAAGAAGGTATGTGGAGACGATGTAGCCGCTGTTTTTGGAGCTCTGTTTTCTGCAGCGGTTCGCTGTTCACAGTCGTGGGCGACGGGCCGTGACCTCATCTGGAGGGAGAGAGGTGAGGGGAGGAAGAAAGCTGGGCTTCACTCATCTACCTGGTTTGCTTTCACCGGGAAGCTTCGCAGTTTCGCCTTTTGACATTCTCGCTCTTGGCAGGCAGGCGAGGGTCGCCGCTCAACTACTTATTGCAAGTCACACTCGCCTACTGAGCTTGGCGCTGTGGAGGAGAGGACATGGACGCCGCAATTGATGCTGTGTTGTAAGTAGGTGGTTCTTGTGATGTTTGGCACTGTGAAGTCCGGAGGAGGGGGTTTGGTGTGGTGGTTGTTTTTAGCAACGAGATGATGAGGTGTCGATGAGGTTTGGAGGCGGAGGTTAGCGGAGGGCGAGTTGCTTTCCGCTCTTTTGTAGCGGCTGTGGAGTTTTTGGTGTTTGTGAGAAGCTTGGTTGTGGTTTTAGGGTTTCGTGGTGATTTGAGTGAGGTTAAGGGAGGTTTAGGAGCGTGATGGAGGGGTTAGGGGAAGGATACGAGGCGTTTGTGGAGCGGCTGCAGTCAGCTGCGAGCAACGCGGCGAAGAGTTCTGGGGGAGGAGGCAGCAATGCGGCGGCGCATCCTCCGCATCCGACACAATCTCAGCTGCACCAGTCGCGGTACGTCGGGTATCCGTCGACGTCGCACCCGTTCACGGTGAAGCGGGAGACGTCGCCGGCGCTGTCCGAGAGCTCGATGAGGTCCAGGGAGTCGTACTCGTTAGAGGTGTCCATGCAGGAGGCCGTGACGTCGCCGGCTCCGCCAAGCATTTCCGGCGCGGGGCAGCCCCCGCGGGCGCCTAGTCCAGCTCACAATTACAGCACAGATGTGAATCAGATGCCGGATTCGCCTCCGCGGCGGAGAGGCCATCGCCGCGCGCAGTCCGAGATTGCGTTCCGCCTGCCGGACGAGGCGTCGTTCGAGCGTGAGATGAATGTGCAGGGCTCGGAAGTGCCGGGGCTGTCTGACGACGCCGCGGAGGATCTTTTTTCTATGTACATTGACATGGAGCAGATCAACAACTTCAGTGCGACGTCTGGCCAGGCGGGTGCGAAGTCTGCTGGCGAAGGGAGCAATGCGCTCCCCCCAACTTCACACCACTCTAGAAGTCTGTCCGTGGATGCGCTTGCAGGTTTTAATAGCAGTAGACCTGGGATGGGTGGCAACTATTCCTCTGATGCTCCCCGACGCCCTCGACACCAGCATAGCAGCTCAATGGATGGCTCTACTTCTTTCAAGCATGACATGCTGGTCAGTGACTTCGAGGGTTCGGATGGTAAGAAGGCTATGGCTTCAGCCAAGTTGTCAGAGATAGCCCTAATTGACCCCAAGCGTGCTAAACGGTCAGTTTTGCTATCCGTTTTCTTCTGGTCTTCATCTAGCTAGTAGTGGAGTTTTTTCCCCCCTCTTAAAGTGCTCTGCTCCAAGTTTCGCATTGCATGTGGTCATTTGCGCAACGTTCTCGTTGTTGTGATCTACGAAGCTCAATCGTCTGATAGCTGAATTATGTTTGTTATTTTCCTTAGGATTTTGGCGAACCGGCAGTCGGCGGCACGGTCTAAAGAGCGAAAGATGCGTTACATTTCAGAGCTGGAACGCAAGGTGCAGAGCTTGCAGACAGAAGCCACGACTCTTTCTGCTCAACTCACACTGTTGCAGGTTTGTAGGCATGGCCTTGTAAGCATAGCAATTGGTTGCGATGTCTCTAGACGCTCGTTCGTGGTGGTTGAAATTTTGTTCTCATTATTTATTGTTAACGTCTTTAATGACCATTTTAAGTCCATCTACTGCAGCATTGAACTCCATGGAACTATGTGTTATGCAATTTCTTCTTAAAAAAGTTTGAAGCTGAAAGAAGATTATGAATTTTGCGTTAGATATTGAACAAAAATGAGCTTTGAATGCGACTGATAAATCTTCACTAGGGACGAGGCTAGACTGGGAGCTTGAGGCCTCAATTTTGCTTGCAATAACATGCACGTGTTAGTGTTTTTTTAATGAGCTATTCGAATGTGTTCGCGTCCAGTTAACAGTTTCGTTACTTCTCCTGATTACTAACTGTGTCGAGAAATGTTTTTCTGCTTTTCTGGGACTCTGTTTCTTGAAAGACGTCTTTATTCTGACGCCATTGACTCGACGCCTTCAGATACTAGACCTCACTTTATCTGGCACGTCTGTTGTGCAGAAAGACACAACGGGTTTGACAACAGAGAATAGTGAGTTGAAACTGCGTTTGCAGTCTATGGAGCAGCAAGCTCAGCTACGTGATGGTATGCACTCAAATTTTCAAGTGTTGCGCTAACTCTAGTTTTTTACTTTCTCTTTTCGGGCACATGTTTCGTTCCTACCCAAACCGGTTGCTCTTTATTCCTAACTTATATGCACAATGATGCAACAGCTTTGCACGAAGCACTCCGAGACGAAGTTCAGCGTTTGAAACTTGCAACGGGGCAGCTCAGCAACGGTTCTGGCCAGAACTTGAGCCTGGGCGGGCAACATGTGTTCCAGCTCCAGAACCAGTCTCTGAATGCTCAACAGCTTCAGCAACTCCAGCAAGCGCAAACAGCACTGAACAACCAGCAACAGCAACAGCAGCAGTCATCCCAGCAACAGATGCATTCCGACTTTATGCAGCGCAGTGGATACGGTATTTCATCCGGTTTCATGAAAGCCGAAGGATCCTCCATTGCAATCAATCACGGGAGTAGCTCTTCGTTTGGTTGAGTTCTGTTCTGTTCTGTGTGATAGGAGCGCGTGACTGGTTCTAGTGCTTGTCTAAAGTTCTAGCAGAGAGGATTGCAGTTTTTGCTTTTCATTCCTGGTTCCTGGTCGCCTATTGGTGCATCATTTGGTCGCACCAAATGATGAAGTAGGACCCTGACATTATGCCCTAGCTTGCTACAATCGGTGTTGTAGAGGACAACAGCTGCCACTTGGAACGTCCAAATTTTTGGGTCTGTGGCTTCGTCTTGTTGATGTTTTCATGATTTGGATCTGGACCTAGATCAGTTATTCTTTGCTGGCTGTCATAGCCTTCCATGTAAGGGTTGAAGAGTAGACAGGTTGGATCTACGAGCGGACGATGAAGAGCAGGAGGACGCTGCTGCTGCCTCTTCCTTCTTCTCAGGTGTCAAGATGGTGTGTTGTGGCTGGATCATTTAGTGAAAGTCCTGACATGGAGGCTTTTAGTTCTCTACACATTTTTTCCAGGCCATATAGAGTTTCACGATCAGTCAAGTTTAGAGCTCAGTCTTCTATACTAGCAGTGTGGCCAGATTTAGGTCCTATTTATTAGCCTCGATAGTTTCTGTACACAGATTTGTCTAGTACCTCCCTCAATAGTACCAGTGCTAGGAACTATACCAGTGGACAGCTGCATTGCCCACTTCATTGTTTATCAGGAGGCAGAAATTTTACCTATAATATTTGTGCAGATTTTTTTTCGTACTGTTGAAAGAGCATGTTTTTTGTCCTGGATGTTTGGGAGCAAACGTCTCGTTGCGTGCAGGATTCGGCTTGTTAGTCTGTGCTCACCTTTTGTGGATATGGTCTACTGTACAAAAGTGTGGAGTGTTGTCAGGTGCTCATGTGGTACACCTGACATGATTCTTCAATGCGTCTTGCCTCTTGTGCTTGGGATTGGTGTGAAGACCATTAGATATGTCTGTCAAACCAACCCTTGTCTCAACCATGGGTTCATGTGTTGTCTGCCCTCTTTCATCTCATTTGCTTTATTCAAGTGCATTCTCTAATGGATGTTGATGAGTAGCTATTGATTCCTTTTGACATTGGGGTGGGGGGGCATTCTGCAGGGGGCAATTCTATGGGGATTGAGAATGTAACTTCATACAAGGGAACTTTATGGGGTAATATTATCTTCTGTTTGAAAATGCATGTCATATGGAAAACCAATTTCACCACTCTATCTTCAATTTCCACAAGGAATGAGATTTGCTATACACTCATCCCTCATAAGTTACAACTTCCCGTAACCTATGACCTATGTTGATGTGGATGGAGATGCTGATCAGGTTGAAGTTACCAATCCCTTTGCTGAAAAGACCTGATTTGGAATAAATGAAAAGAAATCGGAGAAACAAAGAAGCCCGAGGTCCACAAGCAAACCTGCAAAGAGCCCAGACACAACAAGAGCCGCAGGGAAAGGCCAAAGTAGTGACAACTAGCAGGGGAAGAAAAATCAACAACCAAACAAAGAGCAAGGAACTAAAACAAGAAAACCCCAAGAAAAACTCCAACAAGAAAACCCCAAGCAAGATTTCAAGAGTGAAGCTTCAAGAAGAAAAAGTGTCAATCAAGTTCACAAGCAAAATAATACTCCTTAGAATGGTCGGAAGCGGGGCACGGCATGAGGGGAAGAACCTCGTGCGTGTCAATATGAACTTGACGACCAACTTGTTGAAGATGATAAATGTCTTGAGAGGGAAGAGTGTCTTTAGAGGAGCAGTACAAAGGAACCAAAGCTTGATTGAGGTCTTGATCAACCAAAGACAATCTCCACCCTTAAGAATTACCAACCCAAAAATTGGCTTGATCGTGAAGATCAGAAGCAAGTTGCAATGAATCGGGAATAAGGATCACCTCCTCCTACAGGATCGAGTCAACTTCAGACTACAAGTTGCAAATGATGGCAGTGAAGATATTCTCAGCATGAAATCTGGCAGCAACCATACGTTCTTCAAAATCTACCTCTTTGGGTCCAAAGGGAATGAGAACTATTGGGTGAGGTTGGAAGGAAGGTTCACTTACAAGAATAAGGATATGAGTGTCAAAATCTTCCATTAGCAAGCTTGGTTGAGAAATACTTGTACAACACGATCTGTATTTGTTAGCAAGGTCATGGGGAAGAAAGTCCTTGTATGGAAGTATGTTCCAGCAAAGGGTGCACTCTTGGCGGCAGAAGATCCTGCCTTTTGTTGCTATTTTGCAGACCTACATTTGCCTTTGTTGTATTTGGTGAGCTCTTTCCAAGTGCCCATTCCAGCTTGAATGGTCATTTGCCAGGCACAAAAAAGGGCAACATCTAGATGGAAGTATCTATCCCTTAACTCAAAGGCACACTTTCGACACCATAACCAATCCTTTTGCTAAGTTTTAACCACTACTAAGTTCTTACAAGACCCATCCACCGATGCTATATTGAGCTATAATTCATCTGAGGGATGAATGTAGACCAAAAAGTCAATTGCGTGGGATGCCATATTCCTATTGAAAGCACCTATTGAAAACCATTAGAAGATTTTTTTGGCTTCGGCATCTCAACAAATAATAGGGGTGTTATAGAGTAACAAATGTTTAGCATAATTTGGACAAAACAATCAATTGTGGACCAAAATACATACTTGCGATGACCAAATACACCTACTAGATTGCCAAAAAAATGCAAGTATGGATGAAGTTATTAAGGATATTGAGAATTTGCAAAGGATTGTTAAAATTCTGACTGTAAACCTTCCTTTTCTTCTTGGGGGGCCGCCGACTATGGAGATGCGGCGACAACCTTGACTCTTCATCTTCAGTATTGATATTTGTGTATTGTACCACGACGATGAGGTAGGAGGAATTCAAATGCAAGAGCCAGCGGACAACGGAGACATAGTGCTTGAGACTAAGGTAAAACAAACTGTACTCAAGAATAAGGTGAAACAAACCATGCTCGAGGATGACGTCATGCACAAAGTTTGCAATCATGACCGTAAAATTCTATAGAATAAAGGAGTCAAATCATGCGAATAGTAGAGATATACATTAGACAAGAGATGGTGGTCTGTAAGCTAAAAGAGGGTAGATATGATTAGAAATAAGCTGGTTACAAAACAATGAAGCCATCGGCTGGCAACACATTGACAAACATTGATGTTTGCCAATATGATAAACGGTCAAAACACAATCCTTAAGAGATCGCTAATGTCAAAAGTTTGGAATAACAGATATTGAGTCTAACGTATAGCTGCAGTCAATGGGTAGCTGACTAGAACGCTCTCCTCTATCTATTAGAGTAGGACCTTGCCATCAAATAACCAAGAAGTACCCACAATGCAATCTGGCAGCAGTTGAGTTGTATGTATAGGGTTGGGCAACAATCCGTCGGCGGGTAGTTGACTGCAAAAAGAATCAGTCCTCATCTCGACAATAGACTAAGATGCCACTAGCCTCCAGAGTTGCAATTGCAGCGCTCACTGCCTCTGGCGGAATATGATGAAAATTGGGAGGGCCATTTTTAGTGTGGGACGGACAGCAATGCGAGTACATAACAATTTTGCAGTTTTGTACCTCTGGAAGAGAAGGTTCCCTTTACATAAAAATTACAGAGGACAAAATCACCAAATAAAACGTCTTGGAATGGATTGAAGGACAACTTCCAACGCCTCAATTCAAGGCTACAGAAAGGATATGCCTCGGGTCGTCCTCAAGGATAATGTCCGGAATGCCAATGACGTTGTTGGGCAACGCAAAGCTGCAAGCATGATCACGAATCTAGTTTGAAGTAGGCCAGATTCCTTCTTGGAGAGACTCTTGGTTTTGTGGAAGGGGACCAGAGATAAGTTAATGGATACACTCCCAATATAAAATGTACGGGGTCATATCCTCTATATATCTCTTGTCGTGGGACATGCCAGTCTTCAAAAACTCAATATATTTGACAATCTTGTTCTTGATGAAGGATTGCTTCTTGCTGACTTCAGTGGCCGAAGCAACCTCTTTTTTAAGGTTTATTTTGTTCTGGTTAACATGAACGTCTTTCCTTAGGGGCTTAAAGAGGGCTGACTTTGGATCTCTAACATGAAGGCTTGGATTACCGTGTTCATCCGCGGTCCATTTCTTGAGAGGCTTACGTGAAAGAGCCCAAGGAGAGTCAAACGCATAAATTGAATGAGAACATAAACTTTAAGCACACCGATGACATAAATGTTTAGGTCCATTGGTCGGCCACGGATGGAAAAGGTCGACGGCAAAGGCGAAGAAAGTTAAAGAGAGATGCATATAGGATAGGTGACCTTGAATGGCATACTTTGAGGAAGCCATGATGAATCAGTTGCACACTTTTTATATTTGATGATCAACCATCCATCGTCATCTCCTTCTTCCTCTACGTAAAACTTAAATGGATACATCTCTCTAAGTCCCATAATCTTATTACTGCCGTCGTGATGGTAGCCAACAATGTAACTCTTAAAATCCGCAACCTCTTGGACAAGTTGAAGAATGAACGCGACAATCTTCTACAAGTCCATGAAGGCTTTCATGAGGTCAATCAAACAATAAGTATTCTTCTGATGGATGAGTTTTGAAAGGTAACTAAAATGTGTGTCAAAAGTGTGACCAACAATCAAGAATCCCACATAACTTCCTTGAAAATTCTCCTAGGTGTTAGAGCAAGCAAAACGCCATGAGGAGCGGATTCTTGTTATCTTTGGTGGAGTTATCAAGTTGGAGAAATAACTTGTGGAGGAGCAGGACTTGCGGTCTATAGGGAAGAGCATGTGGGAACGGATCCCCTTTAGATTTGGGAATTTAGGAACTACATCTGGACTTCCCATGAAGTAAAGCACCAAATAAATGATTTTGGGGTGGACATGTGAAAAGCTCTTTGGACTCTTGCACGGGGCGCCTCTCTAATACTCTTAGAACATGGCAGAGTGAGGAGATGGTGAAATTGGAGTCCCCCGGCTATAACGACTTCAAGTAATGAGCGTAGGCACCGTCGCCATATCCATGAATAAGCATGCTAGTACATGAAATTAGAATCTGACCAAGCCTTGCGGTGACCTTGGTAATCCATTGCATTCCAGGAGGGGGAGTCTTTGAGGTATCCATCTTGTCATGAACTATGCAAAGGAACTCAGATGGATACTAAATGGACTGAGAAAACCTACCGGAGTAAACATTTTTGCACGCCCTTTCGTAGTTAAGGTGCTTGTTTATGTCATTTATGAGTCTTTGCCATTTGTTTGACCCGCTAGAATATTTTGCGATAACAAATAATGAGGAAGTTGCATTTAGTGTACTTGGAGAAGTTGCTACCTTCAAACTAAATTTCTACATTTCTAAACAACCTCATATTCATGTTACCCACAACGGATTGCAAATCGGCTTGGCATTGCATTCAACCTTTAGCTGGATGCAACATTTTTTAGAATCATTCACTTATGCAGAAGAATGATGGTATCGAAGATATGCTCATGAGGCAATGAATGAGCTTTGTTGGCGGGCCGCCGACGGAGCTCGATGAAAGGGATGGAGAAGATAAACCATGCGACACGCATAGATAACAAGAATTAAAGACAATTCTTACAAAGTTGCCCATGTTAGGTAAGTGATTCCAGTTTATTGCCTCAGAAAGCACCTTCAACATTGCGACCTTCTTATTTTCTGTTACACATAACCTATTTGGCATCTGGTCCGCATTGTCGTCGATAATGTTGGATATGGTCCCATGAGCTTGAATTGTGTGTGGCTTGGGGCGCATTATACTTGTGTTACCGTGGCTGTCATTCAAGCAACTGATCTTGGAATCATATTTGTAGTTGTAATATGCAGACTTGGACGCGCCGTGAGTGTGGTACCAAGAGACTTCACAGACATTGACATCTAGAGGGTGATGTAGGACTTGCGGAATCCAGAAATTGGGTGAAGCTGGTCCAAAACAACATAGGCCGTCTCACATCGATGTTTGAAGCTTGACGTGTAGTACTTTTTTCGGATTCTACGATTGTCTTCCGAACAAAACAATTGGCATGATTGTTTTTTACAACACCTTTTTGAGCAAACAAGCCGGCACTCATCTGGGTACTGAAGGCTCCGGAACTTTGAGAGCGACATATCGTCTTTCGACAAAAGCTTTTGACAAACACCTCTTTAAGGATCCTTAGGCACTACCTCAAGCTCGTCATCCTTACATGCAGCTTGACTGTGCGCTGAGGAGAATGTAAGGCACTCAAAAAGAAGTGGACCACCTTCAAGGCGCGTGTGAGATATCCTCCAGCGCATTGTTGTTATATGAAGATCCTTATACTTTGAGACAAAGAGGACCTCGATATTAGTGTCCCTCACAATCGCTAAATTGCATGCCTCATGCGCAAGCACACTTTGACCATTGCACGTCCAACTGTATCAAAGTTGTCATCTAGGAGATGGCTGTACTCATTCCTCTATTGTGGTTGATTTGGAAACAAATTTGGATCACGTAAACCAAAGTGGGTAGCAGATGGATCATCAGAAGAATGATTACTTGTTGTTGGCGACCCGCCAATGAGAGGTCCTCATGACTTCCAATGCCCATTTCAGTCTCTGCTTTGGATGCCTCAAATAACTAAAGACCCCATGATTATGATTATCGTCATATACCCTATCTTGGTGGTCGTCGTCGGAAGCTTCCATTTCATTGTGACTCAAAGTACAGTCATCCTCCAGTGCATTATGAGAGCCAACATCAAGTTGAAAGGGACAAACCCGGTAGCCTCTCCATAGGACCAAGTAGCCCACACAATCGCCGGGAGCGACAATGGTGGGAATTCCGCAATGTGCAAGATGACCAATGTATCT
The DNA here is from genome assembly GCA_963971425.1 of Bryoerythrophyllum caledonicum. NCBI lineage: Eukaryota > Viridiplantae > Streptophyta > Bryopsida > Pottiales > Pottiaceae > Bryoerythrophyllum > Bryoerythrophyllum caledonicum. The sequence goes on along the minus strand of OZ020521.1, from coordinate 3,895,876 downwards.
AGGATTGACAGACTGAACTTTGACAAACAAAAATAAGCTGTGAGGAATGAGAAACCCGTACCACATACCCTTTGGGGAGCATTTGTGGATGACTCCAACTCCTGCACAACATCTCTGATCACCGCTGACATCAAGGAGGGCCACTTCCATGCTGTCGCGAAGGTCCATGAACTCTTGAACAAGCTCTATGTCCCAAACTAGTGGGGAAGGGTTTTTCGTAGGCTCCTCTGCTAGTTTGATGTGAGTGTAAGGCCTAAGATCAGCCCCCTCCCTGTTGATCGATCGTCCTTTGCAGTCGCACAACATGGATACGACATCCGCTGGAAATGGAATAGGCATTTTGAGTGCATCGGACATTTTAATCACCTTCACACGAACAATCCATAGATCCTTGAGAATGACTCTCTCAACGACCGTTCGACCTGCACAAAGTAAAGGCCGGAATCAGTGAGAGCAACATGAACACCTCTGTGGAGCTTCCATCCTCTAGACTTCCTGTTCTTTATGAACAATAGAATGGGTTCACGGTCCATACTGAAACCACTTGAGACGATGGATAATGGAATGGCAGCTACAGTGATTTTGTCGGCTTTCTGCCGACGAGGACGGCTCTGAAAGCCTACAGGTGGTGAACCGATCCAACAACCCCTTTACTACCTTAATTAGCTATTGGGTTGGTAGGCGATAGGTCCCTTGCACAAAGTTGTCGGCTGCCATGGACGATTGAAAGCTTCAGAAAATGTCTACCACGAGAAGGATGCTTCAGGCATTTGGTGAGTGGATTTTATTATCCGCCGACAGACTATGGAACAAAGAACACAAGTGGTAGGAACATAGTTAGTCGTACTTGGATTCTAAACAAAATCTTAGTCTTTATCCGCCAGAACCATGAAAGAGTTATTAACTGATCATATGATGGTCAACAACGAAATGTTCAATGAAAGAAAATTGTGCAAGAATTTGTAGGAAATAATGACTGACGCTTAATCAGGAAAAGTAATGGACTTGTGGAAGATCAGTGGAATTATGGACTCGTCCGGGCCTAGAAATAACAAACTCGTGCAAGACCAAAAATAATGATGCCGTGCAAAAAGAACTTCTACAGAATTAGTTCCAATTGCAAGCGGGAGAGGGCAGAAATATTGAATATGAGACATGAGAGTCCAAAAATGACGGAGGAGTTCCAGGATTTGAAGTCATATCGTCATCCTCGTCCAATGAGTGTGCGCAAACTATAAATTTGAAATTGTCGCTAAAATTGATCATTGACTCCCGCTCATGGGTTGTCAAGATCGCTCCCTTTTCAGGAGATTTCAAGTTAATCAAAGTGTCAAGATGAAATTTCCCTGAAACCAAATCAGTCAAAGTGACATCGTAGGTCTAGGACCCTAGATTCTAGGCCCAATGATGACCTATGCGATATTGAAGTTTAAGATGTCACTTCATATCCTAGTATCATGGCTCCTTGATCCTAGGTTCCATGTTTACTACGAAGTCGTTTAAAACCAAAATGTCATCTCAAATGAATATGAAATCATTTTTGGTATTATCCAATACGACCATTTGAGTTGGCATGTTACATGGAAATTGACACCTAGATCAAACTTGAGAACCCTTAATTAAGTCGTGGCCATTCGTTTATCTTTGAATGAAGATCAAACAACTGCAATGGTCCGCCGGATCCAAGTATAAATCCTTGTCGTCTTCCTATTTCAGATCATTTGTCATTGGGTCCTTCCTCATTTTGCGTTCTCGTTTGGTTAAACGCGATTAAGATTTGGTTGTTGGAATTTGGAGCCATCGGCTGAAGCGTTGATCATCACCAGCCGACGAACGTTAGAGGAGAGCAGAGGCGTTGTAGTACAAGCTATCCACCGAGGAGGATATCCCACCCGCCGACAAAATGGCAACGTCAAAGAGGTATGTACCCTATCACCGTTGGCGACTGGACAATGGATTCTGAGTTTGGTCTTATTGAAGCCCTATTGGTATATGTTGTTTTGTTGGCTCCTAGCCAATGGATGTTCAATTCAATCTTGTTGAAGTCTTTATGGTACATGGTGTTTGGTCGACTGGCCGCCGACAGATGCTGAGTTTAGTCATGTTGAAGCCTTATTCTCTTGAAATCAAGTCATGTCATGTCATGTACTCATGTGTTGTTTCATGGGCGCACAGCCGACGGCGTACTAGTTGCCTACATCATTTTTGCACATGTGATCTGCAGAGGATGTAGTGAGGTTCCATCGAAGAGTACTATTTCATATGAAGATGTTATAAAAGTATCTTAGTATCTTGTTATGTGGAATACACATTGAGAGTGGTTGTTGGTTGCCCGCCGATGAAGTGTATGGCAGGGGATCTGATCAAAGTTCTGCTTTGTTCTTGCGTGAGAGTGGAATTCCAAATAGGCCCAAGTAGTTGATAGGGAGTATTGTGGATCAGGAAGCGGATATGAGATTGCTAACTGAATATGAGCCGAGAGTAATATGTAAGGTACACTCACAATTGACTACCTAGGGCATCTCCTGGAGAAAAGAGGGTGTAAGTACACTAAGGGGGGTACAAAGTGGGCAAAAATAATATACTACATAGTATGTTTGTTTTGAAGCCCTTTGTTAAATTGTTGTTGAATGCCAACCGTCCATTTTTTAGGTGTGAAGAAATCATGGCCAACAAAATGTTAGATGAATAGAAAATCTCTTGAACTAAGTGCTGATTATTGGGACTTTGTGTTGTCATAACACAAGTTGCTCTATAAGTGGCCAAACCCTTTCCCGAGATGAGAATATTGCATACTACAGAGACTGAAAATATACCAAAAATACGACGCAGTATATATGTTTTTTCAAGGCACCGAAAACTAGGTTCTGAAGAAAATGATGGAAAAAAAAAGTATTTTTCAAAACACTTTATATTTTACGATAGATTTTTGTATGCTAAAGAAGGTTCGACAAGAATTTGGAGCAAAAATCAACATTTAACCTCCATTTGAAGCATTTTTGACAATCAACCCATTTTTTGCTATTACAAGCAAATTGAAGTCTTAGATCATAATTTTTCATTTGGAATGACCGAAAAGAACATGTTGTGCATGTAATCTGAAAGTTTTGTAGAATTGTGAACTTTTGATCTTCCACAAGAAGTATATTTGTTACATTTATAAAATTGTGACAAGTATATAGTAATTACAAATATACTTCTTCTCATTGAACTGTAGACCGAATCGGTGAAAATTTATGATATGTGTGATGGCATGGAAGTCAGGACTCACATTTTGTAGACCAACATCTGAAATCAATAGTAAATTGGGCATGTGATCGAAAGAGCAGTTGTGACATGGCAAAAAAAGATTTGTAACAGTTTATTAGTACCACCTTAGTCGACTATCACCCAAGAGAGCAGAGCCGAGTTGGATATAAATGGAAACCACAACAACAGATCCTTTATGGATGGCAACTTGATGTCAGTATTGGACATGAAAGAAAGATCCCAAGAAAAGTCTAAATTTAGACTCTTAATTCAAGTGAAGGTCAAAATGGGGGTGAAAAACCCCAATCTCATCACGGTACAAATTCCATGGCTGACTTGTGGACAAGACCTATGCATAACTGCGTAGGAGAGGGATATGCAGTTCCTTGATGCAACTCCCAAAAACACGGAGGATTTGCTGACTTGTTTCGGAAAAGCTAAGGACCTCAAGGACGCGGAGAACTCCAAGGTCGGGATAACGGCTTCAAAGAAAATTTGGGGAAGAAACCCAAGAACTCCAAAAAAACGGCTAGCGATGCTGTGACTGAAGTTGCCGGAACTCCCGAAATCGAAGAATTGTCTTTCAAGGTGCCCAAGAAGAGGGCATCAAAGAAGCAGCTGAAGGTGGTCATGCATTGTCATTTGCAAACCACCTGACGGTGAAGACAAGTGGTGAGGAGCTGGACATAATGTACAAGGCGTTTGAAGATGGTCTTAGCACTTGCTATCCATTTGGACACAAATAGCTCCCAACAAAAATTCCTTCATAAAAAATCCACGTTGCTCCAGACTCAATGAAGTACGAGCCCATCATCCCAAAAAGCAAATAGTAACTCATCCTATTCTATAAGAGTTTCGAACCATGGCGGACAAAACCGCCTCTGTACTGTGTACCTCTGTGGAGACCTCCAAGAACAAAAGAGAGTGGTAAAGGCTGCATATGATAGAATTTGTGCTTCCAAGGATTCACGCAACCATAGACGTCGAGGTTGTGCTTGACGGAGTACACTACAAATGGTGGAATTCACCAATGTGCCAGAGGTACATTATTGGTGGCCAACATTCATATCTTGCGTGCAAAGCTCTCGGTAATGCGGAGCCCAAGGATTCGGATGGGGCCGTTATTTCGTAGATCACGACATTATCCCATTCAGAGTTGTTGAAAAGGACAGACATGGCCTGAATTTGGCGGATCGGACGTACGGACTGGTCGGTCCTAGACATTTTTCGGACATAGCCAGTCGCTAGTAAAAATTACTGCGGTCATTTTTTTATACAATTTACCAAAAGTTAGAATGGTCAGATGATATGGACGACTTATAACGCCATGTGTGCAAGGGGCGCCTGCGCCTTGGAAGGGGGCGCGGACGCCTTGGGGGGGGAGGCGCGCATGCCTCATATTCTTTCATGTCAACAACTAGCGATGGCCATAACTTGGTCAAATATTGTCCGAATAAAGCGTATGAGATGTTTTTTGACATCTACAAAAAATTTAGAAAATACATGCCTATGTGTCACTTAGAGAACTAATCTCATACAATTAACTAACATGCAATTGAACTTTGAGATTTTTTAACAAAAGAAAAGCTTTTTCCACTGCAACAATTACACTTCAAGAGGAGTCAAAGTTTTTGGGACAATGTAATTCTTTTTTTTTTATCTTCCATATATATTTAACACAAAATTTGATATTTTCATTTAAATATTTATTTGAGATTTTTGATATTTTTAACACAAAATTTGATATTTAAAAAATAAAATCCAGCGTCTTCTTTTGAATCATGCCCGTCGACTACTCCAAAATTTGGTGATGTTGTGCAGCAAGCAGCGGTACGAGTAGTGCGTGCTAGAAAAAATAATTGAGTATGAAGATTATTTCCCCCCACCGAAATACTCTTGTTGCGAATTCCAAAATCATTGGAGGTCAAACTCTCTAGAGTTCCGCTGCCAGTGAGCGACCACAAAAGAAGCAAAGGAGCAATGCCAAGAACCCCAAGGCGCCATTGGAAGAAGGTGTCGTTTCCTCCGGGGTGCCGTCGACAAGGAGCAATTCCAGGAACAACAAGGAGGTGTCATCTCGGAAGCGGTCGCCACCTCTTCCAAAAATGGGTAGAAAAGCAAAGAGGAGTAGTAGCTTGGATTCTACACCAAGAGGGTTGTCAATGTCTCCTGACTCTGTGGATCATTCCAACAAAGGTCTTTCCCCTACTACTCTTTCTATGACGCACGACACAAGCAATACTTCCGGAGGTTAGTTCACGAAATAGTGCATCTAGTATATTTCTCTTGCTCTTTAGCACAATATCTTCCTTATAAAAGTACTGGACTTTGCAAACACAATGCTCCATTGCTATGTTTATACTTCTGAGTTTGCAATGTGCAATCCAAATTTATTTTCATGTTCCACTTCTTTGTCGGCTGGCCGCCGACTGTATATCTAATATCTCCATATAGGTAGGTCTGTCAAGATACTACATTACAATGTCCGTTGCACTTGGCTCATCACATATTCTATGCATGACATCGACTTTTGCCTTTAGGTGCACAATTGTGACGAAGAGATTGAAGAGTTGGTTCTGATGGCTGAAGACTCGATCATTATTGTATAAGGACAGTCCACCGGAGAGCCCGAGTTGCCACCCTATCAACGACTCGCCATTGATTGCTTTTGTTAATGTTCTGCAACAATACATAGACCTCACGAAAGTTCGTCCTACCAACCACGTGGATCAGGAGGATGATGATCCAAACGTTGTACTTCCACTAGTCGAGGAGGGGGAGGCCCAAAACGTTGTATGTATCCACTTCGTTTTTGTGGATACAAAACGATGATGTATCCACTTCGTTTTTGTCAAATCAATAAATGACCGTATTATCATCCAAGAAGATGACAACCAAACATTGGCCTCTCACGGAGCTTGGCCTTGGGCGGTTCGAGTAGTCGGCGGCCCGCCGACCACCACATCAATCCTTTACCGTGTTGCCAATGTCAGCTTCAAAGTTGTTCCAAGGAACATACAAGTAGGTCCATCAAGATACTACCTCGTCCTAGAAATTAGGGGGCTCCTAATGGCTGAATGATATGGTTTTTGAGGAAAAGATAAGAAAGCCCAACATCATCATAAATCTAGGCCGGGTCTTCTTGAGTTCCTCAAATTTTTCAAGTTCAACTTTTCATTGGCATTTTGGTCCACCAAGAAATGAACCCATGAACAAACACATGGCTTACCTAAGCTAGTTGAACCTCGACCTACGTAAGGGCATCCAAGAAATGACCAATACGTATTGCAATATCTTTTGCTAAGTGAATTTCTAAACAATGAAGTGCAACATGTTGCTAAAGAGGCATGCTCACTTGTTCACGCATGTTAGCTAATTTATTGGGCCAGATACTAATGAATAAAACACCCTTCTGATCAATCATTACTACATTTGTAATATCCTCAATGACCCTTTTTATGCAGTTCATCCATCATGATTTACACATACTCCCTTGGAGCACACATTGCCTGGAGGGGAGTCGTATCTTGTTAGTATGCAGATTCCCTGGCTTAAGGGACTTTTGGAGTCTAGATTTAGCGTCTCGGATTATTGCAGGCTTAATTCCAATCTGGGTCAGCGTCGTATTTTTTCGAGATCATCGGTCCAAAGGAATACATGCTTATGTGTCACTTGGGGAACTAATTTCATACAAATAACTAACATGCAATTGAACTTTGAGATTTTTTAACAAAAGAAAAGCTTTCTACAGTTGTGGAAGTTAGAAACTCCCACTAGGTTGCCCCTAACAAAAAAATAGTTAAATTGTGACTTTAGTTTAGATGTCCGACAAAGTAGTTAGTATTGCATAGAATTAGATTGCATAGTAAATAGTGAAAGTAGGAAAATGCTTAACTAGTTAATTAGTGTTATAATGGTGATAAAACCAGGTCTTGAACTAACCAATTTTTATGCCCGGAAAAACTAAAAGAGAGTGTCCGGGAAAATCTCCGAGACAAAGGTCCAAATTACCACCTTGGGCTAAATTAGCTAGTCAAGTTTTCATTAAGTAGATAAACTATTTGTTAGTTTTTCTTTCTAGTTTATTTGTTTGTTGAAAACTTAAATTCTTTCACAAAAGAATAGGAATTTAATATTATATGAAAAATAGATAAAAAGGAGAAAAAACAAAAATAGATTTAAAAATTAAAAATTAAATAAATTGGCTGATACCCGGGCAGAACCTGGATATTAACCGGATACCGGCAGGTACCAGCCCTAGTATTGGGACTACCCGGATACCGGACTGGCGAGACGACAGAGCCCGCGAGGCCAGCAGGACAACGGAGACCAAGTCAGCGAGAGACGAGGGCATCGCCGGGAGCAGCGGGCGAAGACGCCACGGAACGCCGACATTGGGAGGCCAACAAGCTGCGAGGCGACAAGCAGGAGGTCAAGGAGAAGAAGGAGAAGAGGAGAAGGAGACGTCGGTGACGGAGGAGCAATGGAAAGAAAAGATGGCGGTGATTAAAAGGACGAAGACGACCATCATGAAGAGGAAAGTTTTATAGGAGAGTTGCAGCCACGTAGAAAAAGCCTAGGGTTTGAAATTGCAAATTAGGATTTGTAAAAGATCACGGCAGAGGAGTTTTAGACATAACGGAGGTGGCGATTACTAGGCGTGGAAGCGGTGCAAGGAAGTTCACGACCGCGGCGAGAAGATTCAGAGACTAAACTACGATTGCGAGGTGGTTGCGGGTGCAACAAGGAGGTGGCAAGAATTGTAAACAAGGTGCTTCTTGCCAATTGATGGATTTTTCTAGTTTGTAGAATATCCTTGTTTGTGAGTTCTCTTCTTTCGCTTGTTTCTTTCATTTTCCTTTCTCCGGGATGAATTCCGGTTGTTTTCTTTCTAGTCTAGAGAAAGTCTCCCAATAGACTCTATTTAGACCTTGTGCGTCCTAGAGTCTTGAATTCTTGTTTATTGTGGGTCTATCCTTTTTCCGTTTATTTATTTTCTTTCTTTCCATTGTCCCGGCCTTCTGGCAAGTAGTCTTTGTATTCTCCATATTCTTCCCATTTTCTTGGTCTTTCCTAAATTTTCCATCATTTTCCAGTCTCTCCGGTCTCCCAAAAAACCATCTATAAAAACTCTTGTTCTCCTAGCATAAGAATCATCTCTTTCGCTTGAGTGGTCATTTGTTATTTTGTTTTGTCTAGTTGTGTTTCTAGATATGTGAGATGCCTACACCCACATTAATCTAGAAAAGTGTTCTGGAGAAAAGTATAGCGGTTGCCCGATATACTTGTGTTTTACAGGCCAAACCAAAAATTGTGATAAGTCTAGTAGGGTGATTGGTGAAAGTACAGGCACATCCCGGAGTTAGTCCATGTCGGACGACATGACTCCACCGGTAACACTGACGCTTTCCAAGATTGATCCAAACAAGTGGGAAGGGACTGATAAAGGAGGACAGTTGGAGGAAGACCTCACCTGGATGGATTGTATGGGATTATACAAGAAACCTTGGGTCTTCCAAAAGGGATATGCAACTGCAGAGTTATTATCTTTTGGGACACCCCGGGGAGTCTACCGGGCTAATCCTCCGATATGGACCAGAGAATTATGGCGTAATGTATACTCTATTGCAAAAGAGAAAGAATAGAAGCCCGGGGTCAACCGGGAGTTGCTGGCTAAGCACCTATCAAGCTCCTACAACGTATCGGAGTGCTACCGCACTGAACAGTTTATGAATAACCGGTTGAGGAGGATAGTTGAGTTTTTAAACCCAATCTTCCATTCCAACCGATGTGAGAGAATCACAGCACGCCTAGTGACAACATGTATACAGGCATTCTTCCAGGTTTCTTTCGCGAACTGGAGATTTTTGTTGGAAGAAACGTTTGTGCCGCAGCTCTCGGCAATCCAACAAGGTGGGTGTTCCAAAACTTCTTAACTTTAAACCTCATGCAACTGTATGAGCACTGTGGCTATCTGGAGCCGGAAGAAAAGAGGATTTGGAAGCAAGGGATGGTTTCCCAGGACCATTCTCCACGGGCCTTTCCCCAACTTATTGAAGGAAGTTTGGCACTACCGACAAATGAGCAGGAGGTGTCATCATCCCGGTCACTTTCGAACGATGGCAGGTCATCCCAATCTCACCGGGAAAACCCACCACCACCCCGGCCATCCAAGAATCTGACATTGGTGGAGAAAATAGCCAAGTTTTCCCGAGATGAGACTAAGGATGTCCAATAGATGGGGATGGAGCTTCTAGAGGCAAGAAGTTTTCAGAGGGCTCTTCGGAAGGTATTTGGAGTAGAAGACACTAGAGACATATTGATTGCAGCCCGGGAGGTCCAGGAACATTTAACCAAAGTGAAGAGGGATCTCCGGATATTTCAGGAGGAGGACCTTGACACGAAGGTCAAGGCACACGAGACGATGGTGGCACTAATCAAGTTTCTCTCTGGACAGATGAGTGCCACAACACCGATGCAAGACTGGAGCCCAATTCGGAAGAAGAGAAGGTTTGTCTATACGAGTTCCCTTTTTCCAAAAGATGATGATTTATCTACTCAATGTCCAATGAGTAGAGCGGATTCTCCATCTTCCAAGGAGTGGGGTGTGAAAGTCTATAAGAAGCAACAAGGTCTCCTGGTCAACCCTATCGGGAAGGAATCAATTGATCTTTCTTTATCACAAATGGATTCATTGGTTGAGTCTCTGGTAGCTATGTTTATTGATCTAGTGGAGACTTCTCATATATTGGTGGATACTCCCAACATACTGGTAGATACTCCCAATCTACCGGTAATCTCTCGGTTGAGATTTCCAACCTTCCGGTGCAACCTCTTGACAATATACCCGTGAATACTCCCAATCTTCCAGTCAATCCTTCCATGGATTTTCCGGAAGATAATTCCACCTTTCCGGATGGATCTTTTAGATGAGTCTATGTTATATGTTATTGTGGATTTTTCTTATGCATTGATAGGATGTTGCTAGGTGTGGTAGATTAATGCTAGGATGGAAGTAGTGATATTGGTGGGGCTCCATTGTGCACCCGGTCACTACCACTTGAGTGAATTCTCCGGCTACCTACTATTGTTAAAGAATGCTTTTATCAATCTCAAACCGGGAGTCTTCCGGTTTATTGATCTAACCGGTAATTTGCCGGTGACTAGGGAACCGTCAAATCTAGGATCTAAATGCCATTTTCCACCTTCTGTGGACCTAGTTTTCGGAGGGTAGCTAGTGATCTTTGTGTACTTAAGGAGCCTTGGGCTCTTGTTTTAAGTACTCTTCTCTTTGTTGCTTTGCTTGTGTCTTGCCTTCATTGCTTGTATCTAGAGTCTTTGTTGAGCTTGTGTGACCCTAGACTGGTTGGACCAGGTAGAGTTGCTTATCATATTGGATCCGGGAAGCCCACTCTTAATTATGATAGCATCATTTAAATAGAAAGTGTTTGGATTGGTGGGAATGAGGGGTGACATCTACCCTCTTGGTACACTGGGAGAGACCATCTAAGCTTGAATTTGGAGTATTCCCGGATTTCTACCCTTATAGTCGATGAGATCCCTTGATCTCCGTAGACAGTTGTCTTGCTTATGTGAATTATTTAGCACTAGACTATTGTGATTCTTGTATCTTCCTTGTTTGATTCATTAGGTGTGATTGTAGTTGGAATCCGGCTTTGCGTGACTTGTTTACCAGGATTCTTTTCTGCGTTGTTTCCGGGACTGTTTCCGGTAAGTTGTAAGGGCCGGTGAACTAGCTATAACCTTTTAACTCTTCTATGATGTAGAGTTAGGTTGTGGAGATTGTGGCCTCTAGACTGTAAGAACGGAGGGCAATGGCTTTCCGGGCACTGTAAAAACTAATCGGAAAACTACTTTGATGCTCAAAAGAGTTTAAATTAAACATTTGTGGTTACTTATTACCAATCACCAAGGTATTGAGGAAGCCATTTTTCCGAGTGTGTTGAGGTATTGAATATGTATTGTTCTTAGATTTAGAAAGTTTGGCACACGATAAAAATCCTTGGAAACGATCTGGTTAGGTGGGCTTGCTTATGGTTAATTTTGGTTAACTTTGGAAAATACGAACCACTGGACTACGACAGCAGTGCAACAATTACAGTTCAAGAGGAATCAAAGTTTTTGGGCACACTGTAATTATTTTTTTAATCTTCAATATGTATTAATACAAAATTTGATATTTTCAATCAAATAATCATGTACCTTCTACTTGTAAGAAGAAATAGGTTATGTTCATTGTTTGGCTTTGGACTTTATGATAAATTAAATTTAGAAGAAAAAAAAAGAATTTGGTTTGATTTTGGAAGCCCTTCTCTTGCAAGATTGTTTTGAATAGGCTAAATGCATTAATGCCATCTAAATTATTGTAGACAAATACCTTACACTACAAGAAGAACAGGAACTCCGATCTCCGTCAGGGACCGGCATAAATATAGTATTTGTTCATTCTCTTCACTGAGCCCATGACCACAAGACATTTTTCTACACTATGTGCTTCTCTATACTAAGTGCCTATGAGACAACTGACATGTTAGCCTCCCAAGGGCTTTTTGGATACCCATTCAACAAAGTCTTAAGACCCCCCACCATAATTGGGTGGACTATGGTGGTAGGCACCACGCCGGCATGGGGACTTGAACTCACTACACCAAGGCCGTGGAGCCTACCTTATATTACATGGATCATCGTAGTAAAGAATAGCAACTTGGCAATAAGAATTTATTTTATTTCAACAAGAAAATATAATGTGCCAACCGTGTAAATTGAAGGTGCATCTTCAATTTATCTTGCTTCAAAATTCAAATAAAAAAATTTATCTTACTTCAATTTATCTTGCTTCAAAATTCAAATAAACTTCTAATACGTGCAGTCAAAAACTCTAAGAAATATGTCACATGATTCTAATAGTCTCCAATGTGGATCTTATGGTTACAAGTGAAAAAAGATCATAACGTGTGAATCTGTTGCTATTAAGTACAAAACTACGGTTTTGACTTAATTATTTGATCATGTTCATGGTCAATTTTGAGAATTGACCACAACTCCAGACTTGAAACTTAAAAAACTTGACCCCTTCAAAAAAAAACAAAAAACAAAAAAAAAACTTATTCAATTTATAGCCTCAGCTACTTCCTTCTCTCAAGTTAAAAGCTCTCATTTATTCTCAATATTATTAGGAATTGGAAGAGCTATTATTTCAACATCAACTTAACAATAAAATAACAATAAAGTAACCACTCTAGTAACCAACCAAAACCAAAGCTGACGCTTCTATAATTGGGTTATATCTAACCAACTTACATCCCACCATGGTTGTTCTGGTGTCCGTCCGTCCGCCCATCCGTCCGTCCGGTAGTGTCCATCCATCCAATAGAGGTTGTTGTTTGTCCGGAAAGAAATATTCTAGAATATTCATGAATATTTGAACAGATTCAAGGATTATTCTATAGATATTTGAGGAATATTCTAGGCATATGTCCAATAAGGGTGTTGTTGGTTCTGTCCGTCCGTACCCTGTCTTTGGACCCCTGTCCGTCTATGTGACAACTTTGCATCCCACTATCACCCATTCAGCTCCAAATGGAGGTTTTGTTGTAAGGCATGACCCCTTTTGATTGACTCTTATGGGGGTATCTATTGGCAGCCACTAGCTAAATATGATAGCACACTTTGAAAATCCATAATTAGTTCACAATTTAGTGGAAAAATATGAAACCACTTGGATTGAAATTGTAATTTTATCGACCGACGACTATCACTCACAAATGATTTCAATATTATTTGTTCTCTCCATATATGCACATTACTTTAACTTGTTGGGTTTTGGGGGGTTGAACCTTATATCCCTTTGATAACAACCCATTTGTGTGAAATACCATCTCTATCTTGGAGCAGAGTCCTTGATTTTCATCATGCCAAGAGACCCTCTCTCCAATCAAAATAATTCCTGTCCTTTCTTTGGAGCCCATGAGCTAGAGATTCTGTAATAAGTACTTCCTCCTGACCTTTACAACAATGCCACTCGTACATGATAGGCGTCCTATTACAATGCAGGGCATCATATTACAATGCCGTGCAAGGCAAGAATCTCTAATAACAATGCGTGTATCGCCAGAATATGCACTTAAAAATAGACAACCCATTCAGATTAGCAATTCCTCATGTAATCAACCAGAAAACGTGACTAAGTTCCATTACCTTCACGTCATACTCACCTCCGCATCTCTCATGCATGATGCATAGCCTCTTCTGCCTTCAAAAACCCCATAATCTACATGAATCCCATGAGATCAGATAAAACTACATGAAAAGTTCATGAACATGCACAAACACAGATCACCTGATCAACCGGGCCCTGATTAATTAGCTCCAGCATCACGTTCGATCCAACAGCTTCACGACATCTTCACAAATTATCTTTGGATGATATTTTGTCACCATGATTATTCACCTGATCGATGTCGCAAGTGATTAGCTTCAGGATCCATGTCAAGGGGCTCCATGCATGAGATCTCCGCATGTAGAGTATATAAACTTGTAAAATGATGCCCGTGAAAGTTTGAGTCATACATGATATCAAATCAGAAGCAGCAGTGAAGTTCTCATGGACAGACTCAAACCCATGTGAGATCGAACACCTTCGCAATGATGCAATTTTCATGCATGGTATGTTGGTGTATACATAGCCTCAGCTACCTTGATTAATAAGAAGCAGTTAAATTTAGACCATCTAGAACTTTTGTTCCAGGTCCAGTCTGCAGAAGCCTCCTACTAATGAATGAATTGCAAGAGAAAGTCATCTTTGTACAAACACAAATTTGCCTAATTTTGCGTTAATTTGAGTGGACCCTGAAAACCTTCAGACTTTAATGGCGATTGGCCCCATGTACAAGTCCCTGTACTCGCCGCAATCACTCTCTACACTTCTAAAAGCAAAGAAGTCGGTCACAATATCGAGATTTCAGAAGCGGAATTGAACTTCTCAAGAAGTACAACATCAACAGCGACGCCGAACGGGTCCTTCGACGTGTACTCACCCGCAAGCGTCGGGTTACGGTACAAGAGTGACGGCAACAGACGCACAAGGTTCTCCTGCAAGCGCTGAACCTCCGCCTTCGGAATGCGCTCCAGATGCGCGACCACGTCGTGATGATCAAACGTCACTACGCGATCGTCCATGCGAACGGAATACTCACTCCCGTCGCCCTTCAGATGCCACAGGTACTACTCCACAACCTGGTTCCAATGAAACAGAACCGGAATGCACCCGGACACCAGCACGTTGAAGATGCCCTTGCAAGTGGGGCTCTCACCCGGCAGTCCCAGGCAAAACACGGACTCAAGCGCGAGCTTGTAGATCGTCTACGAGTTCTCACCACAGACTATCTGCGTGCAACGAATGAGCTTGCACTTGTTCAACTTCGCGCACTAGTCGAACAGCACGCCACACACCATCTTCGTCGCGGTGGGTCCGCGACTAGATCCCGCGAAGTAGAGCAACTGGGTCCGGTTTGCGCCGCGGACTATCGCATGCCACGACGGCAGCTCCGAGTCGGAGGCCGGGTGGAAGTTCGTCGGTTACGGGATGGCGACTATGTTGTCGCTGCCCTTGATCAAGAGCGTGGTGAGGTTTTGGAGCTCCCGGCCTGCTAGCAGCTCGCTCCCCCACGTCGACGGCAGCAAGCGGCGAAAGTCCCAGATGATGCGTTCCAGGACGAGTAGGTGCGGTGGCTGCGCGTGAGTTTCCCACGGTGGCTGCTTCTGCAGCCTTGCGAGAAAGCGCGTAGCGAGTTCGTCGCGAATAGTGAGGTTTTTGTTGAAGATGTGGCGCGGCAGGTCAAGTGCATGATAGAACGGTATGCGGAAGAGAGATGTTTGGTTGGGATCCGAGGTGAAGCATGGATAGTTTGTGAGGCGGTGGTGGAAGAGGACCTTGAGGCTGAACCAATCGGTTCTGTACCAAGCAGAAGCTGCAGGAGCATGGAGGCAATTACTAGATCCGCGGAGAGGTTCATCTGCTTGCCGAATCCGCCGTTGAAGACGTTGTTGTACATGGACCAGTGCGGAAAACCCAGTTATTGCAGTCCTCGGTGAGATCCTCGTTGAATTCCGCAAGCTGTCGGTAAATATAGATACGTCGTCCATCGCAAGCACTATTTCGATTGACTAAAAATGAAAGTGCTACAACCGGTGGCGCAGCCTGCCCATTGGGCTTGGAGTTTGAGAATTGAGGCATTGGAACTCCGTCGTCACCGATGCAATGACACTTGGTTCCGGAGGTTGTATAAGTGCTTCAAAGCTTGATCATCCAGCTGCGACTCAAAGAATTGAGGCATTACAACCTAAGTTACCAATCTGGACGTCCTTCGGGGTCGAAGCGTCCGACCGGACATCCGGCAGAAAATAATACTTTATCAAGGCCACACAGTAAATATTATCATATTAGAATAAATACGGTGAATTTATCCTGATCAGAGAAGAAGAGCGGACAGCCTAAGCGGACGACATGTACGGCCGGCCACGTCAGTGAAGCGATTGAAGCCGCCCGATCGCCAATATTGTCTCGCAGTTGTCCAATCCACAAGACGATCTAGTTTGAGGAGAAGGTTCTGACTCGAGCGGACGGCCTGGCGGTCGTCCGATGATAGATACCAGTCGTGACCGTCCAATGGAGCGGTTCAGGGTTTCCGGACGTCCAATGGCAAGGAGAGTCGCAAGGCCGTCCTTCTATAAATTGCCGTCCAACTACATTATTTCCTCACTTTACTTCTCTCCTCTCAATTTTTGAATGGATGCCGAGTGACTGTGGCTGGTGCAATCCATCCAGTAGCTCCTCATTTTTTAGAGAAAAAAGGTGATACAAATTTGAGGAAAGATTTTATCAATTTTCATAAAGTTTTTCTAAAAGTTTGAGAGAGTTTGAAGCTCAAACTCATCACTTAACCAAGATGCCGAGGAACAAAAAGAAATAAAAGGTGGTGGAGTTTGACGTCAAAGTTGCATCTCATTCGGGACATTCCATTGCAGAGCTGCAAGGATTTTCTCATGGAATTGATTATACAATTCTATGAGCAAAATTCCATAAGGGCTTTAGAGAGCAAGTACGTGAGATATCGCGATGAAGGTCCTGAAAAATTTAAGATTGAGGTGTCACAGCTCATGATGGATGCTCTCTATACTCCGAAGTGGATAGGTATAAGAAAGTATTTGAAGTTTTTGAAAAGTAGAGTGCATGATGCACTATAGAATTCAAAGAATCTACTCGCGAAATACGGGAGAAAATATCGAGGAGGTGATGAAGCTTTTGATGAGTGGTTTTGAAGACGGATTTGTTTGTTGGTCAAATGAAGTTATTTTCCAGAAATAGAAATAGACAACGATCTGTGTGCTAGTGGAACTCTAAGGAGAGAATACATGAGGAACATGTTCAAATGGCGAATTTGATCGCAATTTTGGCATTGACCAGAGTGATTGCAGTTGACAATGTATTTAGAAGAAGTGGGTATGCCACGATTTGAAGAATTCGGATTGAAGAAGCCCTTGGCATTGAAAAGTTTGTTGCAAAATTGTACAACCGATTGCAAACAAGGCCGGACTTAGCAAAAATGGAATACCAAAATGAACCAATGGCTGTGAGAATTTCACACCCGGACGTCATATGATTTGCAGCCAGCTATACCTCAAAATATAAAAGATATGCGTACTGGTGGAATGGGGGACGATACGAGAAATACTCAAACGAGATGACGAGTATGGTAAAAAGGTGTACATACATTTATCATATGAAAATTTCCCAGATGATGAGATTATTCAAGCGATCAATTAGTCCGATTTTGCAAGAAACGTACAGAGCTTGCATGGATATTGCTGCATATAATGAATGAAGTAGACAAGAGCGGCAACCTTCACAACAACTAATCTTCAGACAATGTCTTCTTCCAATTTCCACAAGATGAATCTCGAGTGTACATTGGAGTATGTGATTGGGGCTTGACAATAAAGTCAAGTGAACCAATGCAGTCACTATATACGTACACCAATGCAGAGACAATGGCTAAGACTTTGCGGAGACGGTGGTGGGTGGATCCTAGAATTGCATACTTACACAAGTTCAATGCTAATGCCAAAATTATACTCAAGTATTGAAAGTATTCGGAGGAGTATGCAACGGCGCAAATAGCTCAACGAATCAACGACATGATCATGTTATGGGAGTAAGAGAGATTGCAGCAGGAGGCTCGATGTTCTGTAATATTCACAAATTTAAAATTTGTAAATACATTATGGTGGTACATGGGTAGAGTGTGTAATGAAGGGAGAGACAACGCTTGAGGACTATCATGTACCACCACACGCTTCAGCAACACATACAATTGGCCCACGCCACAATGGCCACATGAGCATTTGGACCACCTATTACTAATAGCTTGTATTTCCTATAGCGTAAATAGATTGCAAAGAGGAGTTTAGAGGTATAGGAAATGACTAGAACTATAGTATTAGTTCAAGGTGTATTTCATGCCTTTCAAATTTGGATGGTGAAAAAAATATGTATATATATATATATATATTTTTTTTTAATAATATTAATTGATTTTTTGTAATATTCTTTTATAAAGATGTACTTTTTGTTCTACTCAATTATACTTCCAAATTAGAAATACTTCAAATTAGATGTGTTTTTTATTCTATTTGATTATACTTTCAAATTAGAAGTACTAAAGAAGTGAAGCATTTCCAATAAAAATGTGAAAGGTGTGGTTGTTCAAAAATTGACCAAAACACATTTCCATTTTTACAAATTCATTTTCTTACACATAGCATATCCAAACGGTCAAAACAAAGGTTTATTCATGTGCTTAAAGAATAAATAAAAAACGATAAAAGAATCAAAATCTCTGGTTCTTCTATGAAAAGATCTATTCTTTTGGACATCAAGCATTTTACAATAACAACAAATACAACCAAGTCATTTTCTAAGCTTTTTTGCAACTCATATGTTGAATATGGATGCCTCTGCATTCCTGTAGTGTTAAATTTTGTAATCCTTTAATTAACTCCAAGCTACATAAAAAGGTTGGTTCGGGAAAAGGTCTTTTCGTTTAGCGTTTTTGGTGTAATTAATGGTCACTTGTAGATCACAAAGAAAATAATTCCTTAATACACAAAGTATTCTTCCAAATAAACCCAAAGCTATACTATAAGTTATCTAAATCTCACTCTTATCATGTCCCATTCTTGTAAAGGTTATGGTGTGATTCAATTCGACTGTAACAAGGGACGTCACCCTTAGGCGGTCATAGCCTTGTCAAATAGACAGTGCGTTGGTCCAATAGACAAGATCCAGTATCATTATGTTTTTCATTTCATATAACTTATAATATATATATGAATTAAAATCTATTCAAAGCATTCACATAAAGATATCTACTTATCTCAAGCAATATCCGTTCCTCTCTTCCGCTACTTCTTCCTCATTTGTTTTTCAAGTTCCTATTTCATATTAATAATAATACCATGGATTTACATATATATTTCTTTCTCATATCATTCTCTCTTAATTGTAAACACCGTTTATGGCCTTACAAGAGGAAATAAAACTAAATTGTTACAACGACAAGAATTGACATTTAAATGAGGGAGATCAATCCTCAAAGAATCTCTCATCATTCATACATTAGTCCAATTTCTTAATTTTATATCCAGTCCTTCAAATAGATTTCCAATAAATTAATTAGGCCTACTAATCTATAGAATCCAATTGGTTTCTATTTCACAATTACACAATGATATCACTTAACTTAGACTCCTCTCTCTAGGATCATTTTAACACTCTTCAAGGCCATGCTCCCCGCCATGCCTTCCAAGGATGCATCTAAAAATGCCATCATTCTAATTTAATTTATAATTCAAATTATTCTACCGTGCACAGTAAATAATTTGCTAACAGGAAAAATGCATTGCTCAGTTTACTTCATTATACAACTGACTCAACTACAATTTAATTCCCAAAAATAACTCTCAATCCCATATGTGACACTTTACTTTGACATGTTTTGTGCTCCAGTTAACAATGTCCACTTGACAGTTTCCCTTCTATTCACTCCACATTCATGTGCCACCATGGTTTTCCATCACATGTTCAGTCTACTTGACTTGAATCACATTCACTATACTTCTACCAACTATGCCTCAGTACCTCACTTTTGTTTAGTCTAATTGACTGTACTTCTCTCACTTTATATCATTCCTTTAATTCAGCACTTTGATAATGGATATTATTTTTATTACTATTCTTTCAAAGTACAATTCATCAGAGTGGATTTGAACATCAATCAAATTTGCAATAATTCAGCATACTCTAAATACTATCACTCAAAATTACCATCAAGGACTCACATACTCAAAATATGAAAAATGCAATGTTATGTGGTGCTCTTCTTTCAACACAGCCATTACTTATCCCTGGTTGGGAGGTCTAATTGACACCGCTTCAAATCTGGATCTCAAAAGTCACAGCCGCCATATAACTATAAAAACTACCCAAATCTTAACCATTTGTATAACTAAACACCTTTTCAAATCTCCTAGCCGCCATAGGTCACTTTACTAGTTTATTTCTAAAACAACTTAACTTGAAGCCCTATTTACAGTGTAAATTTTGAAAAAAAGTTTACTTTAAAATTTTTAATGTTCACAATTCTAATGTATGCATGTTTGTCATAATCATTGTATACACTTCCTTGATTAAAATTGTTATTTTAAGAAAAAAATTAAAATGATCTAGCAATTTTTTTTTTAAAATCATTAAACACACAAAAAAGGGTCTATTCTAAAACATTCTACAGAAGAATTTCTCCTTCTCACTATAGATAGAATCTCCCCTAGAGAGACCAAATCCGGAGTCGGTATTAAAAAATAAAGAGAGATTATTTTCCGAGATATTAACTCACTGTTGAGTGACTTTTGCCCAAAATGCAGTTTCATCCGCTATAGATGGAATTGTACGCAATGGATGAAAATCTCACATGGGATGATGCAATTGCCGATCAAAACCAGTTTTAGATGAAAACCACTTGCAGATGAAAACTAATCACGGATAAACACTAGCCCGTGGATTAAAACCAATATCGGATGAAAACCAATTACGGAAGCAAATCACTCCACGGAAGAAACCCATATCTTGATGACTATGCCTACATGCTTTGATTTGTCACTAACATTTCATTTTTATAACCCATCCTAGTCTCCTTTATTCTTCCGATTTTCTACAAAAGTTTCAAATGAGTCCATTTGTTCATATATTGTAAGAAAAAAATTAAATTAAATACATGATCTAACGTGATGCACAACAAGCACCAAGCACTTGTTCAAACTTGATACATTGAATGTCCAAATGTGAAGAAAAATGTTTTCTAATCTTTACCAGAATTGACAAAAAGTGTAGTAGTTGGCATTTAGTGTACCAATATCTCATTTCATTGAAATTTGAATGCCTCTTTTGCAATTGTTGTAGCCTGTATGGCTTTGTATTTACCGTATACTACACTGAACAAAATTTTTAGTATACTATATATTCAATATGAATATACAATGAATACGTAATTTTCATAGTAATGTATCTTCAAATTGAATAAACAATCTAATTTGTCTCCAAATTAATTATTTATATTACCCTAAATCTAACCTCCTTCAATATAGTTTGTATAAAAAAAAAATATCGATTCCTTTCTCCCTACCAAAAATATTTTTCATCATTTCTCTTCAAGTATCATAGTGTCTATATTTGATAACTTTTTTATCTCCAAACATCTTGAGAGTACGATTCTTTTTAACGCCTACAGGACCTTGGCAATTTCTCTCCAAACACACTTTATAATTGTCCATTTTAGTGCAAAATACTACAACAAACGTTATTTATATTTCTAATCGTAAGATCCTAATATCCACTACTAAAATCACATGCTCATAATATTTCATTACATTTGGCCTAGTGGATTGAAAGATTATAGTGTTTGGGATTATGGAAAAGGGATTATTCTCACTTGCGGTAAGAAAATCAATCAAATTTCACCTCACTTGTCGTCAATTTTTTGCATTTTAAAAGTACAAAAGTCAAACTGTGCACTTTTCATGTAGAAACAAAGAAGTTTTCACAAGTGCTTTTGCACCGTGCCCAACAAACATGACTCTTCTTGGAGTGAAATTTTTACACAATGAAAGGTTACATTACTTTTGAGAATCTCAAACAATATCATGTAATATCATGACCTACAATACATCAAATTCACATATTATAATGATAGATTCTTACCTAACACAATCACACAAAGATAAATACATACCAACCACTTCTTGACGAAATTAACGCACGAGGTTGGAATGCATACCCTCTAGTAGTAATCACGGCTAGAGCCCAAGCCTCAACACATATACCTCAATGAAAGTAATTGAAAACACATTTAAAATCCAAATCACCCCATTAGAAACACCTTCAAAAACATCAACACCACAGCTATCCAACATGCCATGTCCATCCTCCTCCACGAAAAAGATTGGAAAACAAACAACCTCTATCCAACCAACAAGATTCCCCTTAATAAATTTTATATATCAAAAAGACTCCAATAGACAAATCCATCACCTCCAACACATTAAACCCCCATCTATCCCCCCTCTTTTCTTTAACCATAAAACCCCCATTGCTCTATGAGCTCCTTCTCTTTTTTAGTGTACCCTTGGAAGTGAGAAGTAGTTCCATGCTACTAATCCTTTGTCCGGTGGACATTCAATTTAGTGGTGGAACGAATAGACACTCTATTCACGCCGACTTCTCGCAAGAAACCACAATTCTTTTTCTTCTTCAAAGCCTTTCAGCGAGATGTTTACATAACATGATTGACACCTGTTTCATTATTGATATGGTCTTTGCTGGTGCATGTGGTCAAGCTTATCTATGTTTTTAGAAGATTTTGGACTTTTATTTTAATATCTTTACTTTAATATTTTTGTTTAGATACTATACATACAGTATTTTATTTTAGTAGTTTTCTATTCTCTATATTTATAAATCTACTACTTGTCGACCTCCCCATTGTCTCCAACGAGCCAAGAGCAATCCTCATTTAAGTATATATGTGTATCTGACATCTACTTTAGATACCTGTTATTTGCTTTAGATACCCAATATATACCCAAGTTGCCTAGGTATGTTAAGTAAAAGTATCAAAGTGAAAGTATCAAATCTTCTAAAAGCCTTGCTGAACAGACGAACCATCACAAATCTTTTATTAGGGAGGAGATTGATAGAATTGATTTTGCGAGTGTGTGTGTGATCAAATTTATCTACATTTTTGGAACATTTTATACTTTTACATTGATAATTTTAATGTATGTTTTCTCTTTGACACTCTTCTTTTTAAAAAATATTAGAAAGATAATACAAAAACTTCACTCACGGGTCAAAATTGGAAGGTCATAAATGATATATATACCATGTTGAAGTAAGAATACATTTTTTTGTTTTCCGTAATTTTATTATTTCATTCTATTTGTTTATTAGTGTCTAGCCTCAAGAGGGGGAAGTAGTTCCATACTACAAATTCTTTGTCTAGTGAGCATCAACTTAGTGGTCAAATGAACAAACACTTCATTTATGCCAACCCCCACTACACTAAACATCGCATTTAGTGTCGTCTACACTAAATACGAACTCTTACACTAAAAGGAAGAATTACAATTAGTGTAACGACACAAGATTACACTAAATGTGAAACATTACACTGTATGTGAATTGCAGTAAAAACGGGTGGGTTTTTTTTTACTTGTGCACAACTAGTGTATGATAAATCTTGCCGTAGTGAATAAAATCAGCACTATTCAAAGGAGCATAAGTCACTCAAAAAGGATCGGAATTACAGTTATCAGATGTTTTTTGACATCTACATTTTCTGTAGATTTCAAAAAACATATCATATGTTTAATTTGAAGAAAATATGAGTAAGTTATGGGCATTTCCAGAGTTTGGTGATGTAAATTCAACAATGTGGCAAAAATGAAGGAACATTTGTATAAAAAAGACTAAAATCATAAGACATGCAATATATTGAATAAAATAGGGGTAAAAAAATATGTATGGAAAATGAAAGTAGAATTGCAAATTCATGTAAAAATGGACTCATACATTAATTTGCCATAGGCAAATTTGGAATTTGTTGTCCTTCAAAGTAAGGATGATATTTTGCAATAATTTCACGAAGATGGGGAAATAGTTGCTCAATAGTCCAAGTGCCATCTAAACCTAATGATAAACCGCACCTAATCATGGCTTTTCGGGCATATGAAATATGTTGAGAATCAACCATGCGGTTTACATCATCCACAACATTTGCTGCTAATTGAAGAAAAAATTGCTTACTCGGATTTTGAAGCTTCCCGGACCATTGACCGTCATCACGTGGAGTATTTTGCCATGCACTTGCTTGGATAAGGTCGGTTTTTTCCACCTCCCAACGCTTCGTCCATGCGTCTTTGATTTTTGAAATAATAAACGTGTCGGCCGGTTGGCAAAGGTGAGCCGCACAAGGAGGTAAGTATCTTAAAACGGTTCTCTTGACCGCTAAAACGCCCGCCAAATGAGGGGTTACATTGTGGGCCGTACAATTGTCCACCCACACGTATTTTATACGGTTGTGGATGTCCGGTTGGTAAGCCCTAGCTTCCTCAAAATATTGTGGAAACAAATGTTGGTCCATCCACCCTTTGGGCCCCGTACGGTAACTAACACCCGGAATAGAGTCTTCCAAACCTCTAATTGGGTAATTACTGTTTGGGTTAGAGAATATCAACATTGGTGCCTCTATGATTGCTCTACGGCCCCCGGAAATCCTAACCACCATGGTCATTGCCTCTCCGCCGGCAACAACATCCGCGTAGTTCACGGAAGTATCTCCACGAAAGCCAAGGGTTTTACCATTGTCAACATTGATGGAAAAGTGGGTTTCGTCCAAATTTTCCATCAAATTTTCATCAAATTCACCCGAAAGAAACCCACGGTGTAAAATGCCTGAATGGAAAGCCGTGTTCATTTCAATGCGTGCCTCTTTTTCCGGACTACAAGTTAGATGGCCTCTTTGTGATAATAATACTATACTATAGGCACCCATAAAATGGGAAATCCATACATTTGTTATTTTCTTTGTTAAAAGAACATTGTCCTTAGGGTCGGTTGATTGGGAGTTGTAAGGTGAATCTATCGATAAAAGAATAGAAAGGGCTAGTTCTATAAAGATGGCGGAAGAGAATTTTACCCCAGAGGTGCGGTACACTTCAAAGGATTGTAGCAACTTTGGATATAGCCATTGCACCCAAAGCGAACGACGGGGCCCTCGTCCTCCGGCAATTTTGGTGAGAATCCGCTTTTGGATGCCCATGGTGCTGCGCGTGATTTGGGCGACTTGGGGGTGCGAGCTGTTTTCTGCAGGAAGGATGCTGTCGCGTAGGTTCCACCAACGGCTAGCGCGGACGAGGTTGGTTCGATGTTGGCCGCGGAAATGCTTTGGAAAGGTTGTGATGGCGCGGGTGGTGAGTCCATGAGTGCCATGGAGCGCGTGGTCCTCCACCATCCACGCCACGACGGTCCGTCGTGTTTGGATGGTGGCAACCTGCTGAACCGCTCGACGATGTGGGATGGGAGTTGATGATTCCGTCCCTGCGCAGACGGAAAACGAGAGTTACATTTGAGATTTCTACTCAACTTTTGGAAATGGATGAAATTCATACCTGGGGGCGGTTGGGCGCTTGCGTCGTCACTTTGATCCATTGTGAGCGGGGGTTGAGGTCACGCGGGTCGTTGGTGTTGCTGGTGGGGCCGTGGTCACGCGAGGTAAATGTCGTGGCGGTGTGTCAACCCATATGGTTTGGGTCTACTGTCCCTAAGCCGACTCGGAGCTGTGGAGTATAACCCGCCCCAAAAAGCCCGTGGGGATTAGCCCGGAAATAATCGCAGGCAACCCGTCGGAATCGGACTAGAGGACTTCAAGAGTTCACACAGCCCGCACGGAATTGCACAGGGTAGCTCGCACAGAATCGCCTGGTCCTCCGCACGAAATCGTAGCTCGTAGTAGAATTATCCCATAAGATTTGCCACCTGCAGCCAGCTCCCGCGCAGGTCGGGGTATAAGCCCCCTCCGGCGTAGGAAGTTGAAGACTGATTTTTTGTGAATCCCAACTTGAAGCCCTCGACACCTCAAACCCCAGAATTCTAGTAACCCTAGCAACCCCTATACCGAATTCCAGCCCGTGAGCAAACAAGGTGAGAGCAAGAGATGGAATTATAGATAGGGTTTGATTGAAGAGAATTCAGGCATGACGGCCGGTAGGCGAATGATTGGGGTAGGGAGAGGTGGAAAACAGAAAAGTCAACATAGAGATTAAATACTTGACAGCTAGTAGCGGTTGGTGGAGGCATCATTAATGTCGTTGGCCGCTAACACTAGTTGTGAACAAGTTCGCAAATAGTGTAGTAGGGTAATTACACTATTTGTGTGACTACACTAAATGCGACGTTTAGTGTAGTGATCGGAGTTCTTCTTCTTCCTCCTACTTTTCTTCTTTTAATTAGCTTACTATATAGTGTATGCCTTCAAGAGGGAGAAGAAAATCTACATAATCAATCCTTTGTCCAGTAGACACTGACATAGTTGTGGAATAAGCAAACACTATTATTATTCTCCACCAAAGACTGGAGTTCTTCATCAGCATTACATGTTGACTTGTAAGATAAATAAGTGTAATTGAGTTCTATAGCCACTCATAAAAAATTAAAAAAACAAGAAAACAAGACATTGCAAAATGTTTTCACTATTGTTCCATATTGTCCCCGTGATTATGATTTCATGGGGTATCATGATCAACACATACAATGGATTACCCATGCATATTTGTCCTCATTGCCGACCTGAGAATCCGGCAAAATTCAAGTACTACAACAACTAAAAAACCAAACCAACCAGATAAATAACACAGTCCTCTGTAACCAGATGTGTCCTCTATAAAGAGCTAATTCAAGTAGATAAAAAACACAAAGTTGTCCATAGTATAGCAATTATGAAAAGATCAAATTCATTGGATTCAACAATGGTAAACTTCATCAGCCAAGATACATATGTAATGGTGGATGCAGGAAACCATTTTTATCTCTCAAGAAGAAAAATTTCTCTTTTAAAAATTCAATAGAAAGAGAGAACCAAGAACACGTTACCTCAGGAAATTGGCAAGAAAGTGCACAAAAGGAAGAAAATGTTACCCGGGAGGATTGGGCACAAAGTGCAGAGGGGCAAGGAAAGTTACCCGAAACAATTTAGGAAAGAACCAAATTGAAAGCATTTGTCATAAGGATGGGAAAGTAGTAAAGATTACGGATTTCATCCTCCTTTTTGGCAATAAAATCTCTATGAAAAGATAGTAATAAGTAATATAATTGTGTAATTATAGTAACCATTAGTGACTTGGCTCAGTGGCTTTAACCTTGGCACTCCAAAGAATTAGCTCGGGTTGTTATCGTAGGTTGAATTTTTTTCATAATGTAATAAGGTCAGCCTTGTGTCAAAATTTTAAAAAAACCGTGTGTATAAAAATAATACCATTTCAATAGTAAGATGCCCCTCTTTTTATTTTCTCCCAAATATTGTGTTGAAGAGATTATTTGTTTAACCCTTAAACGTCAGAAGGTGCCAGAGGTGGCCACAATATTCTACATATATGGTGTTGTATTTGAACACAATAAGATTCAGATATTGAGATTACCTCCAAATGATAGATGTTAGTTTGAAGAATCTTCAATCCAAAGCTGTAAGTCTTGCTAAACTTAAATACATTTTTTGTATTCTAGAGAGTAAAATAGGTGCCTGTATGTCGAGGCGGTGATATATTAATTTAGTGTGAAGTGGAATTCGTGAGACTCGGAATCATCGGAAAAGGTAAAGTTAAAGTAAGCGAATCGAGTAAAGTTAAAGTAAGCGAAGCGAGCAAGAGAGGAGCCCGTTAGAAGAGAAACCCTAAACTCTCGTGCTTCGGCTTCGCCTCTTTGCAGCGGAGCTCGTGTTTCTCGTAGCGATGGCGACGCTCGTCCTGTAGTGGCGTCCCGACACTCGTGGTGCGAGTCCCGCCCCGCTGCTCCCACGGCCTCTCCTCGCTGCCGCCGCCGCCGCCGCTCCTCTCGCCTGCCGTGAAGGCCGTCACCATGTTTTGCGCCAGTAAGTTTTGTGACCTAGGGTTGGTTGGAGTTTGAGGAATCCAGTTGTTGTGGAAAGGTTTCTCGTCCGGCGGAGATTGAGCATTTTAAGGTTGTTTGTACGGGCGCGGATGGATTGACTTCGTGGAAGTTAGATGGAAATGGAGCTAATATGTATGCGTTTTCGGTTTCAGTATCGGGCGTGACGCCTGAAGACCCGGTGGTGTCAAGAAAATCTGGATTGTTGTTCGAGAAGAGGTTGATCCTCAAGCATCTCGAGGTATAATGACTTTTTCTTTGTTCGTTATTTTGAGTGGATTACATGTTAGAGCGTAGCTGACGTGAAGGTGCTGGTAATGCAGGATAATGGAATGGATCCTGTGACTGGTGATGCCTTGTCCCCGGAGGACCTCGTTCCGGTCAAGACAAACAAGGTGCTGATTCGGGATGATGGAGCTATGTGCTGCGTTAGTTCTGCATTGCGTTGTTTCGATATTGCGTGATTTTCTTAACCGTTCGTTGCTGAGAAAGGAAGGCTGTCGGATTGATGCAGGCTGTGAAGCCAAGACCATTGCAAGCAGCTAGCATTCCGGGCATGCTTGGACTCTTTCAGAATGTAAGCCTATTTAGGTTTAATGAAATTTGCTGTCTTTGCGTTAAGAACGGTGAAGACATCACATAATATCTAACATGATCAGGTGATTCTGCAATTAGGCTTTTTGCAATTAGCTGATCTGAGATTTTATTTGACCTATTGATAACATGCAATTGTTATGAACGGTTTGATCCGGTCATGAGTGCTGGCATATTCAGGCCAATTATCAATTTAAGATGTAGGTAGTTATATTATGTTCGAATCGTCTCTGCCTGCTTCTTCATTTTATGGAAGTATAATCATTAAACACTTGATCGAGTGCGTGTGAGCTAGGAGTGGGACGCGGTCGTCTTGTCCAACTACGCTCTGGAGCAGCAGCTGAACACGGCACGCCAAGAACTGAGTCATGCCCTCTATCAGGTTCTAACACCCTCCCGCAGAGTGTTCGCCTAGCAGACTGTGAGCTAATGTAACATAGGCTAATTGCAATTGCTCCTTATTTACGTGTGATGTGCAGCCGATGTATCCTAGCTGCGATTGTGTGTAGGAGTAATTTCGAATATGTTTTTTTGTTCTCCTGTTCAAACGAGTGACAACACAGTTTTATCTTTCACGCAATTATGTAGCATGACGCTGCGTGCCGAGTGATTGCTCGTTTGAAGAAAGAGAGGGACGAGGCTAGGGAGATGCTTTTGAACGCGGAGAGGCAAGCACCTGCTGCTGCTGAAACAATCTCTGCGGCTGGTCCTCCCACAGTCTCCAGCAACGGAAAAAGAGGTTCGGAACATCTAGAACCACAGTCAAGGACTTGATCTTCTAGTGACCTTCTTTTACAGTTACTAAGCGCCAATGAGTAAACTGTTAAAGGTTTCTGCCGTCTTTCAATACTTCATTGGATCAAGCTGTTAAATACTTCCAACGAGAGGCTACATCTTTCGATTCACTCTACATTGGTATATCAAGTTAGACCTCATTGTAGACCGTGGTTGTAAATTCGTGAAATAGTTGAGGGTTGGATCTCGTTCTCAAAGAAGTGAATTGCTCCTACAGCTTCTGAAGCAGACGCAGAGTCCGAGGGCCCTGGAAAGAAGCCAAGGCAGGGCATTACATCTGATATTATCAAGGAGTTAACTGACTGCAATGCACGTCTCTCTGGTCAACGTAAAAAGCGCCAGGTTTGTTGCCAACACTGTTCAATTTTAGGTTGTCGTTTTGGCTCCCCCGTGGATTGTATTTAAGTTAAGACGTCAGTATTGCAAGTCTTTTTTAAGAAGACGCGGGTGTAGCTTGTTGGACGCTTAAGTCTGTTCTTCTATTCTTTATTTGTAGAGTTGCACATAATTTTGATGCCGAAGTATCACGATGCGTAATTTTTACTCAAAAGCTTGTGGAAGTTGTAAGCAGCAAGTGGATCACTTGTGCAGATTTCATCAGCTTTGGCCACTCCTGATGCTTTAGAGAGTTACACTCAGCTGGCTAGTCATCCCTTGCACTCAAGTTCGAAGCCAGGAATTCTGTCCATCGACATTCATCAGACCAGGGTAACTTTCCTTTTCTTATCCGCAATCACTGTCTTGCTTCATTTCAGATATTGAATTGCTGGTCTCAGTTTGAGTCCACGTTTCCTACGATCGGATGGTATTAGATGTGAAATTACATTTTTGAAATATTGTTGGTTTGAGGGCGAACCTGACTAGCGAAATTGTTTGACGGCAGGATCTTGTGTTATCAGGAGGCGTCGATGGTACAGCAGTGGTGTTTAACCGAAGCTCTGGAGAACTCGTCTCTCAACTTTCTGGTCATAGCAAACGTGTAAGCCTCAAGATCCTTTTTTATTTTTTAAAAACATAGCGTTACATGTGGTTGCCTAGTCTGTGTGCGGCAATGATGCTGAATATCACAGTTTGTCTGATTCAAATGACGATGATCTATTCCTGAGCCCGCACACCAGGACAAGACTTGCTGCTGACAATCGTGTAGGGTTGCCGAAGCTATGTGTGGCCGTGATGCTGAATATCACAGTTTGTCCGATTACAAATGATGGCAATCTATTTCCTGAGCCCCAAGTTTAGGACATTTCTAGCAACTAACAACATATGAAAGCTGACTAATCTATGTGGCAATGATGCTGAATATCACAGTTTGTCCGATTACACGTGACGACAATGTTTTTCCTGAGCCTAAAGTCTAGACCATTATAACAACTAACAATATTGTGACGCTGACTAGACTATGTGGCAGTGATGCTGAATATCACAGTTTGTCCGAATACACGTGACGACAATATCTTGCCTGAGCCTAAAGTCTAGACCATTATAACAACCAACAATATAGTGACGCTGACTAGACTATGTGGCAGTGATGCTGAATATCACAGTTTGTCTGATTGCAAAAGTCGACCATTTATCCCTGAGTCCACATTACTAAGAAGAGTGCTGTGAAGCATTAGAAGTCAAATGTGTTGTATAAATGTCGAGTGTCATACATTCATGCTTTTCACATTTAAGTAAATGGTGTTCCTTTGCACTTGGATTATTTCTGCCATTTGGTAGGCTGGACCATCTTAGGTGAATGAATAACTTTTTACCTTGGTTGCTATGCAGGTTACTAGTGTGAAGTTCGTTGCGAAAGATGAATATGCCCTAACTGGATCTATTGACAAGGTTCGTTGGCACATCATCTCTACTTCTTCTAGACGCTAAGATTTATTCTCCTTTAATTGCTCCAGTTCCATGTGGGGATTGAGGTTGGCAACATTATTTGTCTTACGTTTTCCCTCTTGTCTTTGTCTATTGGAACCTTTCAGACAGTGAAAATTTGGCAAGAACAGGAAGATGGCAGCTATGCTTGCAAACACACATTGAAAGACCACTCAGCAGAGGTATTTTCCTTTTCAGTTACTGATTGTTAGATGATTGTTTTCCTTGCGTAGTATATCAGACTAGCCAGGCAGTACTATTATTGATTAATGAAGTTTCAGAAGTTAAGATGTTATGTTGACAGCTGAAAATTTAAGGTTCATCTATGTACTTGTTGCCAGGTACGGGCAGTGACTGTACATGCCACCCAGAATTACTTTGTCACAGCCTCTGCTGATAAGACCTGGAACTTTTATGATCTCTCTACTGGTCTATGTCTTGCACAGGTACGTTCTATGCTTATTACATATTGGATGACTCCAGACAATTAGTTTATCCTTAAATACTGTTTTCCCTTTTTTGTCCAACATCTACGGTTATAATATTGATTCTTATCAGCACTAGGTTTGTGATCCTGGTTTTTAGTTCCTGAAGCGTTCAACTCTGCCAAGTATTTGCTGATCTGGTTTAATATCTTCTTGCGATGTGCTTGGTGGTCTATTATGTCGAAAGAGTGTCAAACATAGTTTTGTGCGTATTACATACCCTGAATACTAAAACCTGGAGCAGGTTAATGAGCCGACTGTGCAAGATGGATTTACGTCAGCATCTTTTCATCCCGATGGTTTAATCCTCGGGACTGGAACCGCAGAATCCCTGGTTCGGATCTGGGATGTGAAATCTCAGGTTTGTGTTTCTCCCCTATGCCTTTGGACTACTCAGTAAGATTTTCTTCTGTAACAGTGATGTGTGTTCTTTGTGCACTCGGGAGAGTTGTATTTCTGATCACCTATGGCACGAGATGTGCGTTTTATTTGGAATACAGACAAATGTTGCCAAGTTTGAAGGGCACACAGGACCTGTGACGGATATATCTTTCTCTGAAAATGGTTACTTCTTGGCTGTAAGTAATATTTCTTCCATTTTGTGTTTGAGTTTTAGTTTTATTCTTTGTTTCCTGAGACCAACTGTCCCTCACACCTGCGTCCAAGGTGGAAATCATGAATGTCTCTATTAGGTTCGTTGAATCCAAATTTTGCATATTTTCTTCTGTCATTAGTCAGCCTTGTAGACACCTAGTTAGTGTAGTACAGTTAAGATGAGCCATGCCATGACCTCCAGAATATGGGGCGGGTTTTCACCTCAGGTCCAAGGTTGGGGGACAGTTTGTCGTTTTTCTTAATATTTAGTGACATTCTTAGATTAGTTTCACATTGAGCAACTGCAGATGTTATTGCATGTAGTTGCAAGCATTTAGCAATTATACTGAGAGACTGAGGTAGTGGAACTGTATAGACAAGCATGTTGTAGCTCATATTTGTCGGCTTTTGTGAACTCCTTTTTGTTATTATGTTGAGGCATGCGCTGACATGCACCTGTTTACAGACTGCTGCACAAGATGGAGTTAAGCTGTGGGATTTGCGGAAACTGAAGAACTTCCGTTCTTTTGCCCCTTATGACAATAATACACCAACTAATACCGGTCAGCTATATTTTTGCTTTCTTATATGTCCTGCCCGTTGAATTGGTCACTATTACTTCTATAGATTTATTTTGTGAGATATGATGGTTATCCCTGTATGCTTGTGCAAGTGATATCTGTATGCAGAGATTAATTTAGAGCATGTATCTCTTGTCCATCCATCATACATGAAAGAGTGCATTATTGCAGCAAATCACATGCTGAGGTACAAGTATTGTGTGCTTGCAGTGGAATTCGATTACAGTGGCAGTTACCTAGCTGTCGGCGGTTCCGACATAAGGTAATTTGAAACTGAACATGAACATCTTTCCCATGTATTTCATCTGCCGTTGATTTTATAGATTACTTCTAGAGTACTGCTTGTCTATTAGCCAAGCAGCATCTCTTAGTCATCTCGTCCATTGAAATGTCTATATGAATATAGGTTCAAGTCTCTTTCGAAAGCCGATCACAATTCTAATTTGTATGGTGTTCCATGCAGGTTGTACCAAGTAGCGAGCGTGAAGCAAGAGTGGAATACTATTAAAGTCTTCCCCGATCTTTCTGGGACAGGTAGTGATCCGTATTGCTTTGAAGCACATTTTGAACTTTTGTGTCGCATCATTTTTAGGTGTTGGGCTGCTTGCTATTTCGTAAGTGTTCTAGAACGGTTCGGAAAGCGCTTCGTATTGTAATAAACTGAGCCGAAGGGGACACTGAGTACCTTAAATACTTTTGGTATGTGAATACCTTCTCTCCACTCAATTGTGAGGCGTTGTTTTTGGTTTAGACTCGTGACAGCACCACGAGGTGGTTCGTCTTTGTCCGATTTTCCCCTTTCATGAATCCTTGATCTGATTTTTGTTTCTTTTTCTGGATGATAGGTAAAGTGACATCAGTTCGCTTTGGACCAGACTCCTCGTATTTGGCGGTTGGTGGCAGCGATCGCAACTTGCGGATTTTTGGTGCTCCTACGGCTAGTTCTGAATCATAGTTCCTGGGAACTGATTTGTAGAGGTAATCGAACTGAGGTAGTCCGACGCGGCTCTACGTGTTTGGACCCTTCCGTAGTTTTTGAATGGATTAGTCTGCAGTAAATGTTGGGCTCCGCAAGGATTACAGAAGGGGGTCAGAATCCAGTGACTGCAACGATGTGGAGCCGGTTTCAAAGAATCTTGCTAGCGGAAGTCATTCGCATAAAGCTGCACTCTCTTTCATTAGTTTGTCGTAGTTTTGAAGAGGTAAAGAACCCAGGGCAATTTGTTGAGATGCAAGTTGCGTCAAGAATTTCGGATTTCTTCCTGGTTTGTCGTTGGGAGTTACAGTTCCTGAACCTAACAAGATCACTTCAGGTTGCTGTTTTCTGGGCAGAAACACTTGTGCTTTGTACTATGGATGTGTAAGTATGATCCTTTCTCCTCTATATTAAATGATCCATTCTCAAATATAGCTTAAACGTTGTTTGCCATTAAAATCTGCTAGAACGCTTCATGTAGCTCACGTATTCAGCTCCATCCTTGGGTCAAGGCCGAGTATGCCACAATACGTCGAGTAGAATATGAATTGTCGTTCTGACCTCTGGTTGAATCAAAACAGATGTAGTAATGGTGAGAACGAGTATTGAAGTTCACATGGCTGCAAATACATTTTAGTACTAGGGGGAGTTTGGGGGGGGGGGGGGGGGGGGGGTGGGGCGGCGGGGAGTAGGAGGTGAAGGTTTATGGAATGTCTAGAAACTTTGACGGTGCCATTGGCCAAGCGAAACAGCTTGATGGGCGCGGGTCGAAATTTGCAGGACTCCTTGACGAAGAGCTCGCCAAGAGTAAGCGGAGAATGTGGACAGAAAGACGGCTATCGATGAACACATGCCTTCCGGAATTTCCCCTCCCCCTCCCCCTCCCCTCCAGTTAACATCCCCCCCCTCCCCACATTTAGGCAATGCCAACTTGTGAGGCACGCGCTTGCAAATGCACTTCATTTCCCCTTCCATATCCTCTCATATGTTGCCACAATATCTCATACTATGTATACCAAAGCGTTGGCACATATGCTCCGTGCAGCATCCGCGTCAATGATATCAGTCCCCCTCCCTCCCCCCGCCCCCCTCCCCTCCCTTTACTCCCCCCTCCACAAGCTCTTGCAATGATATTGTGAAGCATCGAACCGGAAGGCTTTGGGTCTATAAAATGGCTTGGACTAACGCCTTCTCGTTCCAACCTTCACATTATCATTGCAAGAGTTCACCAAGTTTGTTCAGGTCGAGTCCTTTGCTTGAGAGACGCTGCAGCTGCAGCAGAGAAGAAGGGGGAATGGCGACATCTAAGGTAGGTGCCAGGGTGTTAGATTATGTTTGCTTGATGGTTGTGGTAGCCACAGCGAGGATCGGCTTATGTTGTGTGTGTGTGCCAGGATGTTCTTCGACTCATTTTCATGTCTGTTGTGGAAACTTTTGCAGGGGAGTGAGAGCTACGAGAAAGTGGACCAGCATGCAGCCACTGTGAGACGCGTGAATGACAACAGGAGGGTTGCGGGGTGGAAGCCGCACCCCAAGCGAGGGGATGTAAGTTGGATCTCCACTCTCATGGTCCAGTATTTGAGGCTGATTGGGATAATATTACAGTACTGAAATATAGTTCCTGTTGGATTATCTTTTCCTGCAGGTCAAGAAAGGCATTGCGAAAGATGTCATTCACGCCTTCACACGCTGGACTCGCACATGGAAGCGCGCGCGTGTTGCCCCTGTGCGTGATGAGTCAATGGCAGAAGAAGTGGGACTCGGTGCACGAGGGCGGCTTGTGTTGTGCAGTGAGTGAACTGGGGTGCGAAACTGGCTACGCGGTGTTTTCAGATTCTGTAGGGGGAAACTTTTGTAGAGTGACGTCTTCGTGTGAGTAGGTTTTCATAATCATCTCGGTGATTTTGTCTAAATCAGGTGTTGACATCGAGAGTGTAGATAGGACTCCAGGCGCTGTGTGTGTTGATGTCTTTTCGTCAATGTCCTCAGGAAATATTGACCAAGAGAACATGTCTACTACCGGTACTGGTAGTATTTTGAAAGTTCATGACATTGCTTCGTATCCATAATCCATCGATACTACATCGGTTTCTTCATGATTTTAGCGTTTGACCCCCATGCCACTGAGGCTGTACTGTTCTTGTTCACGTGTGTATTCCAAGAATAACTGAGCAACCGTTTATTCAACCACCGCAGGAACAACATGATGCATGTCGACAACACGCTGTAAGTTCCAAAGGATTAGTTCAAGTTCCTGGCTATAGATGTATGAAACGAGATACCGGAGTTGAATTAGATGAACAGCAGAGCATCCTGAACAATTGATTCCATGGCAACGTCGCGACGAAGGTGGTGATCCATAATTCGTCATGAAAACCAAACTAAGATAGATTACCTTAGCAAGTGCATACAATTCGTAGAATTCTCTGAATAGCAATTGCAGGTTCAGTCTTGAACTGCTCAAACCACTTCAAACACCTACCACGAGGTAAGGTCCAAGTGAAAAATGTCATAATCGGTTACTCACTACTAACACTCTATGAACAGGTTGAAAATAACTGTTCCCCCAGAAACGAGACTTTTGCTAAAATAGATGTGCAAACCATGCAACGAATAGCTCCTTCTAAAAAGCCATTGCTGGTCACCTTGTTACCTTGTAGCCCTGAACAAAACACCAGAACGACGCTTCAATTAAGGTGCAAGAAGCTTTAACCATGCTAATGAACGCCCATACATCTGTATAAGAGCAACAAGACGAGCAAGCACGAACAGTTTGGGACTGTAAATCGCATACCTTCACGGTTTTCAAAAGTTCTTTAGCTTTGGGGTCGTTCTTGAAGTGGTTACGCACGGGCTGTCCAGTTCAAAACATTAGGAATGAGTCACTTGAGATTACAGCCAGGAAACTTTTGGTACAATAAGAATTGAAAAAAAAGGTTACTAACTACTAATAGTCTAAAACTTTGAGGATATGAAGGACACAGAGACTGCAGACTTTACCGAATTGAAACAACTGATGAAAGGATATAAACAATAAGTTAAGATTAGGTCTAGAGAGAATACCTCCAAAATCTTATTGAGACCCGCTGAGAGTGCAGGCTTCAAATCAGCAGGGTGCAAAAGCCCTTCTTTGTAATCCTTTTTCAACTCTTCGATGTCTTTGTAAACTTTGATACCGCCATTCTTCTCATCGCGTGATACTTCAAATTCATTGAACCACGGCAACACAATGTACTGAACGTACTCAATGCAAGGATTTCCTGCCACTTCCTGAGGCGGGCAGTATGCCTGCTTGATTTTCTTCCTCACTTCGGCCTGCAGTTCAAAGAGGTCACCAACCACCTTAACAACGGTTCTACATCCACCTGACATATCATGAAGATCCTCAAGCACTGTGAACCCTAAACCCTTAAGGTTGCCCAAATCCAGTGAGGAGTATGTCAAAATTTAACAAATACTATCAGCTGACAAATATCAGAACCTGTACTTCTAAACGAACACGATCAGAAAGGTTTACCTCTTCATCTTCCATAAAGATAGCCGAATTAGGGTCACTCTTCGACATCTTCTCTTGACCAGCCAACAGACCAGGAAGCATATCTAGGACATGTCAAGGCAAAGCCACTTCGTGATTCTTTTAAAACCATAACAGAGAACCGCGGACGCTACTAACATGTACAATAATTACGTCAATTCCGAGCTAGGACTTCTCATACAAATAGCTAAAACATCCGCGAGCAGGTAGCATATCAAACCTAATTTTTTAGGAAACAGAGGGACCACTGAAATGCAAAAGAATGAGGGCATTTCAAAGTCAAAATTGCAGGATACGATGCGAGAGGATGATGGGCTTGAGCTTGCGCTTGGTTTGGTCGCAGAACTCGCGCGCGAGAACATTGACGCGCACTTGGTCGTTGCCCAATTGGCAGATATCGGCCTTAAGGAAGAAGATGTCGGCGCACTGCATGCAGGGATAGAAGATCTGGCCCGCGGACATGTCGTCGCCCTCGGCGCGGCCCATGATGGTGCTGCAGCGGATGATCCTCTTGAGCGTGTTGCGGCGCGCGATGTCCATGACCAGCGGCCAGTACTCGGCGGCGCGCGAGTTAATCTCCTCGGACGACCAAAGGAACTCCACGCGCTCCAGGTCCATGCCCGCTGCCTTCCACACCTCGATCATGTAGCGCCCCACGGTCTGGATCTTCTTTAGGTCGCCGCCCATCTTCTGGTTCAGCTGCGCGAACCAGTCCGCGATCCAGAACTTGAACACGCACCCCGCGCGCGTCAGCTTGTTCACGTTCAGCACCTTCATCACGCCCTGCGCGATGTGCATGCGCCCCGACGGCTCGAAGCCATCGTAGCACACCGGATCCTTCTTCTTCTTCAGCAGGTTCCGCAGCTCCGCAAAGTCGTTCTCCTCCGGTATGCACTTGTGATTCTCCCCCACGCTCAGCACCAGCTGCACCTTCTCCTCGAACAACCTCTCCTCCTCCGTCATCTCCTTCGCCTCCTCGACCGGTGCCTCCACCTCCTCGACTGGTGCCTTCACCTCCTCGACTGGTGCCTTCACCTCCTCGACTGGTGCCTTCGCCTCCTCGACTTTCGCTTCCATTGCGACGGGACTGTCGTGAAGCCGACACTCCTGCTGCGAATCCCGCCCCGCTACTCCCACGGCTTCTCCTCGCTGCCGACCCTAAACCCTAAACCCTAACCCGGTGTTTCCTGCCAAGAAGCGAAGCCGAAGCACGAGAGTTCGAGGCTTCGCTTACTTTATCTTTACTCGAATCGGCTACTTTAACTTTACCTTTTTCGATCCCGAGTCTCACCAATTCCACTCCACACTAAATTACTATTATCAGTGCCACAATGGGAGAAATTATTATTTAAACATATAATCTCTTCAACACATGTCACTTAAGTGTGAAAAAATAATTGGGTGAGAACAAATAAGAGGGGTCTTTATTGGAACGGTATTCTTTTTAAGATACACGGTTGTTTATTTTGACACAAGCGTATTCTTATTGCACTATGAAAAAATACAATCAATGGTGGCAATACGGGCTAATTCAGTGGCCTTAAAATATTTAACAATCAGTGGCTTTGGCATTGGATTGAAATTAAGGGTTAGTGGTCTTAAAATATTTTCTTCATTTTTTAATAAAAGGAAGCATAATGATCCATTTGACCATTTGAATTTTAAATCCAATGATTATTTCTTATTTTAAAATGAAGGTGTTTTCCTCAAGTAAATTTTAAAATGCTTCCTTATACCCCTAGTCAATGCAGGTCTATTTTTCTTATCCAAGCACCTTCATTACTTGTGATTTTTGGTGTGCAATGACCTAACACAAGGTAGAACATAGATCCATCAAAATTTATGCTATGTATAGTGGAAAAATTGTCATTATCTCAAGTCAAAGTACACTCACCTTGTCCGCGCATGGAAGAGAAAAAACCATATTGCATTCTTAAATACTTATATCTTACAATTCGTGTGATCAATTTTTTTAGTGATTTTTTTTATAGCTAGTAACCCTTTAACGCCTACAAGGCCCGAGCACGGTTGATTTTTGTGCTTTTGGTGTCGTCACTTTCACCACGATTGCTCATTGTCGTCGTGGTATTCCGAACACACTTGGAGCTACAAGAGAGCTTTCCAATGCATCTCTCTGATCCGCAATCAATGCAGGCATTAATGAATTATAGTGATTTCTGTGAAGTAGGGTCGTGATGAAATGTACCCAATTTGAAAATGATGTTTGCATAATCTATTACCTTCATAGAATTGTCTAGTGCCTCATGGTCTACTTAGGCGTTAAAGGGCTAGCTTGAAGATCTTATGTTTGAAAATAGTAAGAAGATGTTTTGATTAGTCTTGCAACAACTCATCTTAGAGAGGCGGTTTTTGGGTTGGTGAAATATATTAGTCTTGGTCCTTTCTGGGTTAAAGGTTGTCAAGGACAAGTAAAATATATTCAAAAAGTTTGTACAAGGAAAAGTGGTTAAAAAATTATCAACATACACTCAAATTCCTTGTGAAATGAATCTGTTATGGAATGAGATTCCAAACAATGAGAAGAAAAGGTCTTACAACATGTACCAGCATTAAAAAGGAAATCTAAAAAATGCTGAAATCTATCATTTTCAATGGAAAGAAGAAGTTTTGTTTGGTACCTTGCTCTAAAATGTGTGAAAATATTTTACTTGTATTAAATGGAAATTTTACACTATAAAAAGAAAACACTTATTTTGACAAAATCTAGGAAATTAATACTATTTGTATTCTACATCTTTAATTTAAAAACTCTATTATACGACAATCACAATTACATGACACACTTTTGCACGACCAAACTTTTTGTAGTTTAAAATTATTGAAGTTCAATAGAAGTAGAGAGATGGTTGCACCAGTAAATGAAACACACAGGGTATTAAAAACAATATTTGGAGTGAAATGTTGTCATCTTTCAAAGGCCTTTACTGATACTACAACTTTGTGGCAAGCTTTTGCCAACACAGTAGACACATGGCGGTCCAACGTCATGTGTCCATCCACGTGTCTGTTGCCAACTAATGCATGGGACATATGACGCATCGGCTTCATGCAACTACCCATGTGTCTTTGTTAATCCCATGCACGACTCATGGGTTGGTTGTATCCCTTTGACTATGCCACATGTCCAATTTCTTCCTCTTTGACCATGCCACATGTCAATTCACCTCTCTCCGTTTTCTCCCCTTTATATTTTCCCTTCTAAATCTATCTAAATATATAACTATTTACACCACCGTAACAACCACGAGCAACTCTAAACTCCAACACTCCCACCTTGCGAGTAGTAACTTTCTTGCAATTCCATAGTCCTTTGCTAACCTTTGATGTTGCTCTTTTGCAAGTGTCTTTGTCAACACATCTGCCACCATGTCTTTTGTTGGACAATACTTCAAGCTTATCTCGCCGTTTTCTAACTTCTCGCAAATGAAGTGATGTTGCACATCAATGTGCTCTGGGCGTGAGTGGTGTGTACGATTCTTTGCAAGTTTCATGCACCCTTGGTTGTCGCACATGATGGTCATTGCTACTTCTTGAACAAACCCCACTTCCGCCAAAAGCTTGCGAAGCCAAATGGCCTCCTTCGTATATTAGCTACTTGTGATGTACTCCGCCTCTGTCGTGGACAAAACAATAGTTGGTTGCTTCTTGGAATTCCACGAGATGGCACCAACTTCTACAAATAATACAAATCCCATTATGAAACGACGCTCATTCACATCTTCAGCCCAATCCACATTGCAATAACTCGTCAAAGCAATGTCATTACCACCAAGGCACACTTGGTGGTCTTTAATACCTTGTAAGTACCAAATGATGCGCTTCACAACACTCTACACTGACGAGCCCTAGACGTGAATTGGCTCACCATACTCACCGCAAATACAAGGTCAAGCCGTGTCATTTCTATGACATATATCAAGGACCCAACTCCACCCTTGTATGACACACCTTCCAACTTACCTTGAATGGATTCAAACTCCTCATCCAAGAGCTTCAACAGCTTAACATTCACATCAAGAGGGGTATCAATAAGCTTGCACTCCTCCATGTTGAAACGCTTGGATACCTCCTCAATGTACTTTCTTTGGCTCATGGTGATGGCGCATGCTTTGCAGTGCCTCACGAATTCCACACCAAGACAATAATTCAACTCCTCGAGATTGTTCATTTCAAATTTTGCGTTGTACTTCTACTTGAGCCATGCCAACTTGGCCAAAAGGTTAGCCAAGATGAATAAGTCATCCATGTAGATGAGCACTATCAATAAGTACTCACCCATTTGCTTCATGTATAGTACGAAGAGTAGTCTGTTTGGCCTCTCATATAGCCCTCATTTGTGAAGAAGGAGCCAATGCATTGACACCATGCTCTTGTTGATTGCTTAAGTCCATACATCGGCTTCTTGAGCTTGCACACAAGATACTCAAAGTCCTTATGTTCAAAGCCTTGCAATTGGTCCATGAAGATGTTCTCCTCCAACTTGTCATTTAAGAATGTTGTCTTTACATCCATTTGATGGATCTCCAAGTCTAACGCTCTTCCAAGTGCAAGGATGCATCGAATGGTGATGAACTTTGGAACGGGAGCAAAGGTCTCAAGAGAGTCACCTCCCGCAACTTGAGACTAATCCTTTGCGACCAATCTTACCTTGTGGCGCACAACTTGGCCCAAAGCATTATTCTTTGTACGAAATACTCACTTGCACCCAACGCTCTTGCAATCCTTTGGAAGTGAAGCCAACTCCCACGTTCCGTTGGCTATGAGAGAGTCAT
This sequence comes from Bryoerythrophyllum caledonicum, assembly GCA_963971425.1. Lineage (NCBI taxonomy): Eukaryota > Viridiplantae > Streptophyta > Bryopsida > Pottiales > Pottiaceae > Bryoerythrophyllum > Bryoerythrophyllum caledonicum. The sequence goes on along the minus strand of OZ020521.1, from coordinate 3,854,116 downwards.
ACTCCTCTTCTATGGTTGCCTCCTACTTGCTTGCTTCCTCTAGTTGTAAGGTCTCACACAAGTTCAATGGATCCTCGAGATATGCAACATTGGCCTGCTCGACCTCATGTTGCGGTAAGATGTGGTTTATCCACCACTCTCCAAGTAGTCATTGTTCCCTTCATGGATATCGACGCTCTTTTGTGCTTCCCGCGTCATGATGACCACTTGGCGATGGTGTTGATGAAGGCGTCACACTTACACCTTCTTTGTTATCCACTGTCTTGTCTTTCTTGGAATCACCACCTTCACTATCATCCGAGGAAGTCGGTTTGGAAGATTCGTCCACCAAAATCAACAAAGGCGTCCTACTACTCCCACTTCGACTCATCTCCAAACCATGACCAACACTAGTGTTATCTTCAACAAATACCACATCATGACTCCAAATAATCTTCGTCTCAGCACACATGAAGCAATATATCTTAATGCCCTCGCAATAGCCAAGAAACAAACACTTTGTCCCTTTTGCATCGCCTTATCCCTCTTTGCATTTGGCACTATCGCATATGCAATGCATCTAAACACCCGCATGTGCAATCCATGACTTGCGGCCGCTCCAAGCTTCATTTGATGTGACAATAGCCTTTGTGGGGCACCGATTGTGGATGTACACCGCATCGGTCACCACTTCCGCCAAAAAAACAAGTTTGAACTGTTGAGCATGAATCATGCTCCTTGCCATCCCCACAATGGTGCCGTTGGCTCGCTCCGCCACTCTATTTTACTCGGGCGCGTATGGTGTTAATGATTTCTTATTAACGTCGTATTGCTTTAGGTAGCCTCAAAATGCCTTAGAGATGAACTCTCTACCATTGTCCAACCAAAACACCTTAATCTTGTGCTCCGATTACTTCTCCGCAAGCGCCTTGAGTTCCTTGAACTTGTTAAAGCACTTCACCTTTGCCTTCAATGTGTGCAACCACACCTTCCTTAAAAAGTCATCATGAAGGTCACAAAGTACCTTGTACTATCTATGGACGTGGTCCTTGTGGGGTCGCACACATCCGAATGTATAATCTCCAAAAGCTTTGTTGCACATGTCCCTCCATCCTTCAAAAATGGTGTCCTATGTTGCTTGCCTTGCACACACCCTTCACGAAATAACATAGATTTCTCATCTTTACTAACGGTCATGCTACTTACCATGCTTTGAAGCAAATTCACACTTCTTACGTTTGGATGACCAAGACAACGATGCCAAATCTCCATGACTCCTTTCTTGCTTCATGATTGTATCAAATTAGCCGCATCCGCCTCATACATCTTAGTAAAGGCCACTTGGTACAAATTGTCTTCACGAGCTGCTACCTCAAGTACATCTCCATTGCATGCCGTCATTGTACACTCATCCACATTGAGTTGCACCTTCATATGGTTTGATGTAAGCTTGCTTAAAAACAACAAGTTTGCTTGCAACTTGGGCACATGGAGGACGTCCTTGATTGTCATCTACAACACTACCATCACCAAAATGCACGTTGCGTGGTGGAATTACCTCATACATATCAAATGTTGTCCTATAAGATGTCATGTATTTTGTAGCCCCAAATCTAATATCCACTTATCAATGGACTTGGAATGAAGTCCATCTTGAGTTACAAATATATAATCATCGTCTTCCTTGGTATGATTGGCATTCTCCTTATCCTTTGCTTGGTTTGCATTGTCCCGCTTTCATTTCTTTGGCTTGAAGCAACTGCGTGCAAAGTTGTCCGGTTTGTCACAATTGTAACATACTTTAGGCTTATCACGTGAGGATGAGTTGCCCTCTTGTTTTGCCTTGATACCAAGGCTGCATCATTGCCATGTGCCTCCTTCTCCTTGCGTTTGGACACTTTCTGCATCATCCATGCAATCACAAATTCATGGTGAGGTCCTTTACACGCAATGTCTCCAATGCGGTAATCAAGTGTTTAAATGACGGCGGCAAGCTCTCAAGCAAGGTCACCACCACATCTTCACCTTTGATGGGTACCTCCAAGCAATTGAGTTGATCCGCAAGTGCCTTCACTTGATTGATGCGGGTCAACAAGTCATCACCCTCTTGCATATTGATTGTAAAGAACTTGTGACGAATGAAAAGGATATTAGACAAGCTCTTGGTTTCGTGAATGTTGCACACTGTCTTCCATACTTCCGTTAATCCTTTCCAACTCTTGATGTCGACAAGTTGGTTGTCCACCAAGTTCAGTCCAATGACAAACATCGCCTTTTTGACACGCCGATTCTAATCCTTAATCACCTTTGGATCATTGTCTGCAAGTGGAGCTTCTTCGGAGCCCTCCACGATCTTCCAAAGATCCATAGACTCCAACATTATCTTCATCTTGAACATCCAAAGATTGAAGTTGTCCCCCTTGAACTAGTCAATGATACTAGCACTTTCATTCTCAAATGTGGCCATGTTTACACTCAAATGGGGCCATGTTTACACTCAAATGGCCAAGATTAGCCCCTCTAAGGTTTAATGAGCACCAATGCATTTCAATTACTCAAATGAGCCATTTCTAGGTTCCAAGGTGCATAAATGCACCTGAAACACTCACATCAGCGAATCACTCATTCAAATCAATTCCTTCAAGGCCCTCTTGTGCAAGAACTCACTACAACCAATCAAGAGTCCCTTCAAAGCTCAAATGTGCAAAGCTACAACTCAAATAGTCAAGTCCACTCCTTCTAGACTCAAATGTACACCATTGCACCTCATTCAATCAAATCAACACCTACTACAAGCAAAAGAGCACATCCACTTTTATTCAACACTTACACCGTCCAATGTCTTCAATGTGTACAAAAATCGCTCAAGCAAACTCTTTTTGTCCTCTCAATCACCTTCAATGCTCCAATTGAGCCCTTGTGCACATCCAAAGCTTCAAATCAACCCTTCTGCACCTCGAAAGCTCCAAATCAGCTCCTATGTACCTCACACACTCAAAAACTCTCAAGACCTCCTTCGAATAACATTTCATCAAAAATTCTATACTTGCAACTCACATGAGTGGGTCTATAACCTATTGAAGTTCAATGCATGTAGAGAGATGGTTGCACTAGCAAATGAAACACACAAGGTATTACAAACAATGCTTGGAGTGAGATGTTGCCTTCTTTTAAAGGCCTTTACTTATACTACAACTTTGTGGCAAGCTTTTGCCAATACATTGGACACATGGCGGTCCAACATCATGTGTCCATCCACATGTCCCTTGCCAACTAATACATGAGAGATATGGCACATTGACTTCATGCAACCACCCATGTGCCTTTGTTAATCCCATGCACGACTTATGGGTTGGTCCTACCTCTTTGACCATGCCACATGTCCTATTCCTCCCTCTTTGACCATCCCACATATTAATTCACCTCTCTCCATTTTCTCCCCATTTTGTTTTTTCCTCTAAATTTGTCTCAATATGTAACTATTTATACGAGTGTAATTACTACGAGCAACTTTAAACTCCATTAAAACTTCATCTTCAATACAACTATGATACTTGGTATTGCCACACTTTGAGACCTCCACTTTGTCATATATAGTGGGAATAAATGCATTGGGAACATGTTATTATGTTATGAACAAGTTGTGAACAAGTTATGAATCACAAATTAACAAACAAGCTGTGCATCACAAATTAGGGTTCTTTTTTCTAGCAAACAATTAGATGGTGCTACCTCGTGTGAGAGGGGATGGATGCACAGGTTATTTGTAATTATTGGAGGGCGTCAAGGATTCTTTTGTCGGATTGAAATACAAATTCAACTATAGAAGATAGGGGGAAAAAAATGGTGAAGGAAATTGATGAGCTTTTAGCTTTGATTACACAACTAAAGCTTGCGGTTGAAGAATTACCAGTACAAGATTATATAAAAATGGGTGGTGAAAAGTGTATAGAAGCTGACTATAGTACAAATGAGCTCCTGAATCTTGCCTAAGAAAATGGTTGAGTACACGCCATAAGTTTAACCTCAATGCGGATTTGGATGATGTAGACAATCAACAGTTAAATATTGTGCGGTTATCTTATGCTCAACATCATGCTGAAATGCTCTCCCATTTTATCATGGAAAATATTGCATTTTTTTAATGTTCATGCTGTTATGGAATTTGAAAAGGTTTTGGGGAGGTTTGAAGAAGATGATTCTAGGCAATCGTAGTAGACAACATGAGAAAACTATAAACACCTTCTTTGAACTTAATTTCTAGGCTTGTTGCTTGAGGTTTTTAATGTGATATTTGTAATTTTATAAAGTTTCTACAAGCTATTCACGATACATTTCTCTTGCCTTTTTTCTTATAAATAGTTTTTGGCAACCTTTAGGCATCTATAATTGTGCATTATAATGAAACCTCGATAATGCAACATATAGATTCAAAATGTCATATTAACAATAATATGACAACTCGCTATGACAACACTTTCCTTGTTTTTCAAACTTGTCATATTAAAGAGCTTAGAGTGTACGTGTATCAAAAATGTCAATGTCTATAGAAGGTTGTGGAATTGTTTTTGAGCTCCATGACGTTCAACAAATTGCACTTAGATTTGCACAACTTTTATTCTAAAGGTCCAACATGATAAGAATAATATTCCTATGAAGCTACTACCATACCATATTTTCATTAAACGATTTGAAAAACTATGGTATAGAAGAACACCATAGGAATTCATCCAAAATGGCAAAAGTTTCTTGAAAAGAAAAATGTCATTTTGGAGATAAATCTACTAGTTACAAAAGCATTCATTTTCAAACTTAGCCTTTTACAAACCTTATATAAGTAATTATTTTGTACAATAGATTTATCATTCGGATATTTTTTGGAGCAAAAGATGAAAATTTGGCACACTTAACTTTAGAAAGATATTACAAAATTGTTAGATGATGGGATAAACAACTAAGAATGGAAGATGCAAACTTAGGATTATCCTCAATCCTACTTCAAAACTAACAACCATACTAAAGTGAAATGTATGACATGGAAGATTTTTTGCATCACTATACATGATAAGCGTGGAGAGGTGTATACCCGGTTAATACCCCCCTCCCATGTTGGCCAACGAGTGGTGCTTGGGAATACACAATAGAGACCTTGAATACACGGCCAGGTACCCTTGTGATTAGCTTGAAGAAATCCTACAGTGCCCACTTGCCCACAAGTTACCTTCAGAAAATCCTCCGATATCCTTTGACCAACCTACGACTTGCGACATAAAAGTTTCACGGTCTCATCTCATGGTATCATGATAAAATCTCACATTTTTCTCCTTTCATCTTGTTTTTGACCGGCCTCCAGTTCATGTCAATTTAGAAATTTGTTTGCTCTACTCATGATAGAAACTTACTTAAGCTAACTCATATATTCTTTTTAGACGCCTTGACATCCTCTATAAAGGCAAATCCCGCATTGGAAGTTGTTTTTTCCTCCACTCCTTGCCTCAATAGATATTTGAGTCTTTGTTGCGTGAGCAATATTACACGGATTTCAAAGATTTAGGAGCTAGGTGTGGAAAAATTTGGGGAAATCCTTGCAATTTTTTTCAGATTCACGCACATACATATTGCATTTCACATAACTAGTTTATTGTTTTAAGGACATGGTTGACAAGGGGGTGCATTATGACAAAGACATGCAATTCCAAACTCAAAGAAGTTAGTTGGCGTAAGAACAACGTGCTAGACGAATAGGCATCGTTTGAACCTGCTAAATTGGGATGATCCAAGAATGTAACGCAAGCAACTTAAATGTGAACATGTTCTGGAAGCGTAATAGTACATTTGAATATTTTTTGTAATAGTACATTTGCATGTGATTGCTATATTCTATGTAGATATCAAGAGTGTGCATTCATTTGTTGGATTTAGATGTTTGGAATTTTTTTTTCTATTGGAGTGAAAATATAGGAATATTTGATTGCAAATATTATTTGCCCTTCTATCATGCAAAACAATGAAAGCATATAGGTTCATTTCCATCCATATGAGTTTCCTTTAGAACGTACAAGAATGTAGTTTCTCTACAAAAATGCTTATTGAATGCTATTATGTTTGCAATTGAATAAAAAAACGCCTCAAGGTCGTAGAAATCCGCTTCAGCAAGATTGATATGTTAAACGCACCGACGTTGAGAGTGAGGTAATGAATGCAATATGTCAAAGGAGGTGAGCAAAACGTCTAAATGACATTCACTTTTTTTATGACATTGATTGTTGAGTCTCGGATCTACCGTTGGCACGTTGTGGAGTTGATGGGGTAGCTCAACATGAACCATAGCAAATGATGGTTTGTTGTAGAGCATATTGCACATTGCATTGGTTGAAAGTGCGCTTTACCTCAAGAAGTTCACAAGCCAATCCACTTTTCACTATTTGATGTGATCATGGAGAAGTTGAGCTTTTGCCACAGACGGCCGCTCCTCAACCGTTGTGGCGCTAGCTGCTAGAAGACACATGAGAAGAAAGGAGCTTTAGAAAATCAATCTGAATGTATAACAATGCTTTGGCGTTCACATCTTTAGGAGCCAATATTGATCAGCTCTTTGCTCGAGGCTGAAAGCACACCTTTTGACTTCAACAAACGTTGTATAATAAATGGATAGCCATTAAGGCACCACTGCCTTGATGTAGTGGTTTGGATCATGGCACACTGGTGAAGTGGTTATGAGTTCAAGTCTTGTTGCCAACATGGTGCCTACCACCATAGTCCACCCAATTATGGTGGAGGGTCCCAAGGCCTCGTTGTATGGCGATCCTCAAAGCCCTTGGGGGAGATAACATGTCAATTGTCTCTAAGGCAATTTGTATAGGGAAGCACTTAGTGTAGACAAGTATTTATCCTCGACAAGGGGGAGTAGTTCTATTACACTACCCTATGTCCGGTGCCATATGCTTAGTGAAGAGAATGAACAAACATTATATTCACATTGGTCTTCTTCGAAAACCAGAGTTTTGTTTTTTGTTTTTTTTGGATAGCCATTTGCTTGCAGATGGGAAGAGTTACAAGTTTGCGGAGTTATATATTGCGGGTAACTATACGGCTCTAAATAGTCAAATGAAAACTTTTAAGAGTATGGACGGCGATACAATGGAGTCGCTCTAAAACATGTTCCAAGAGCAGAATTGCAAACACTTGAATTGTCACTTAGAATTTTTTTGAAATTTACCGTATGAAAGAGTTAATTATCCAGTCAATTATTGAGATAGAGTGTAAATGTCAAACAATTAAAACACGCAATTAAGCAATTTTGCCCTCACCATTTATAAGTGCACTTAGGTACAATGGCGGCATTTGCAAACAAAAGTGTCAAAATTGTAAAAGAAATGTTTTTTAATAAACAAATATTGAGTTTGTGTAACAATATTATGTACAATAAAAGTTGTCAAAATTAAAAGCTATTTGATGGCATTTCCAACAAATTTTTAGTGGCACTTTGTTACTACTTGATAAATTTCTATTTAATATTGTTGCACAATAATTCAAAGAAATATTATAAGGATTATATTACACAAAAAAACGTAATCATCAAAAATTATACATTATGCAAAAATTGCCAATTGATTAAAAGATATTCTACATAGTACATGATGCATAAAATGGTAGAAATTAAATATGAATGCATATATACATGAACTTAGTGATGTAATTTATCAATAGTAAGAACTTCTTTAATCTATAGGATTAAAGATACAACCTCTTACATAACCTTTTCAATATACTACTCTTGCACATATACTATATATCAATTACCATACACAATACACTCATAAATCTTTACTATCTACTACATAGAATTTAAGGCTGCTTGCAAGCGATCGTTGTCGATAGCTTCGATTTGCATTGCAATATATTCTACTATATGAGTCTTAGCTGATTGAAGGATGCAAATCCTGCTTTCAACCTGCATTTCAAATACATTGCGCTTTCTCCATCTGCAAGCCCCAGTCATGGTTCTTTCCAGTCTGTCTACTGATGAAAAAATACATGTTTCTTTCTCTACCCAACTATGGCTCTCTCCAGATGGCTCCCACAATGAATCCATGCAGTTTGCATACCGTTGTGCAGAAGACCAATGTCCATCCACAACCCCTCTCGAATGATGGGCCAGTACCAACAAACCTTCATCTTTGATCTCCATTGGCTTTTTTTTGTCTTCAATCACTTTACCTACATAGGATGATACACTGCCTTCTACTTCTGCTTGATTAACACAAGGCTACAAATTGTCCACAAGGGATATCAGATTGTGGATTAAATGGTGGAAACGGGTCGCGATTATCTTCATGCACTGCTCCTTCTTTGGCTTGTTCCTCAACATGGTTGCGTTTTGTTTATTGTGTTCTAAACACTACTTGATTAGATAGTCTTTGTCTACAAGGACCAAAGTATCCTTGAGCCTCGACATTAGAAAGCATGGCCACTATTTGGTCCATGGGAGTTATCTCGCAATTTTCTTTACTTGGACCGTCCATTACATCCAAAGATGCACATTCTGCAGGTAGGGTGTCGGAAGCCTCTGAGGGCCAAAATGGTGAAGAACGATGCTCATTGCAGCGATCTTTGTGTGGATATTTGGCTAGATATAGTTTCAACTTCTCGGCCTCTACATTTGCATCACGGTTCCAGCCCTCATGCTGCAATCTTTGAATGCACCTTTGTTTATATGCAATGAAGTCATCCAATGCCTTTAGCTCATGTTCGTCCGCTGCAAACACTTGCGCAAATGCTGGTCGCTCCTCTCTACTTGGCAACAAACTCAAAGTCTTTGACCTTGTCTTCGGACCCCATGGATCCTTGCAAAAATGTTTGTGTTGTACTTGATCATGACGGGTGCCCTCTTGATTGTCCATATAAAATCACATGTGGTGCAGAAATGTTATGCCTACCAATGAATCTGCATCTATCAGTAAGTGAGGATATATGAACAATTTGTAATCCCACATATTCTTTAGCAGTCGGACCCTAACAAATGCCTCACTAGAGAATGTTCCTTGTTCTATAAGACTAAGCATTTCCTTCAAGAAGTCCACGTCCGATCTCTTCAACGTACTTGATATACAACTAAAGCATTTATCAATATCTTTGTGCGTATGGTCCACTACAATAAAAGAGAGTTCCACCTCTTGAAAGAAGCCCAATTCCACCAATATAGCACATAGAGCAAAATATATTTGTTGCATGTGCAGTTGTCCGCTTAGATGCGCAATGTTGGTGGCAAAAAAACCTTTCTTCTACAACATATCTCCTATCACGTACAACAATTGTTCACCACTTGGTTGCTATCATATTTATGGTAAGCACCAAATCACACATCGCAATATAAACCAATCCCATGTACAAGGGCCCCACACAAATACTTACAAACCGATGCTCAATGTTCTTCACTGTCTGACGCATCCTCGGTACCATGGTTGTGTTTGGTCCATGCCATCCACAATGATGCATATGTACAACTCACGGCTAATATAACACAACCTCTTGAATATCCAATAATGCCTATGTTCTTCCATGTGGTTGCGCAGATGCAACATAAACAACTCCTTTATATAAATCCTTGCATAAGGATTGGTGGTTCCCTACATGGTAAGTAGAAGAAGAACGCCGGTCTCCGAAAGAGGCCGGCGTCAATAAAGTATCTGTTTGTTCCACTACTAAGACCATGTCCACTGGACAAGGAATTAGTAAGCTGGAACTACTTCCCTCTCTGGAGGATAGACACTATGTAACAAGTAGCTAAAGAATCACACAACCAACCAACCAACGAGCGAATTACTAATCAAGCAACTAGCCAACGAACCAACGACAAACCAAGCAAGTAGTCAAAGACCTCAAAACCAACTAGTCATGCTAAATCAAGGCGGAGGAGGAGGAATTTAAGGGGGGTCCTGTGTTTCGGGGAGGGCTTGGTTGTTTTCGATTTTGCGTTTATGTAGAAGAATGGACATGGCATGTTGGATAGCTATGGTGTTAATGTTTTTAAAGGAGGTTTTAATTGTTTCAATGGGTATCTTGAAGGTATCTTCTAGAGTTTTCATAGATGGGATAAAGGTGGTGGCACGAGCGCCGGATGTGATTACAATAAGGGGGTCAACATTCCATCCGAGGGCAATGATGTCGTCAATAAGGGGTTGGTATTTATCTATTTTATTTTGGATTGTTTCCGAGGAAAATCTATCGTTGCAGTATGTGAATTCAATGAATTGAATGGTGTAGTCTTGGTTGATGTTAACGGGTGGTGGGTCATTATATGGTAAACCTTTAACACAAAGGATGTCCGGTTTGAGCCGCGCGTTGCAATGACATCTTTGGGACATACATGAGCATGGGAGTAGCCAAGGGGGGACCGTATTTTCTTGTGGATTGTTATTAAAATTGTCGGCGTTCATTAGTATAAAACATCTCGATTTATTGTAGGAGGTGATTAATTTTCGGACTTCCCACACTGCTTTACTATGTCTTTTAACAATTAGAGAGTGTATGTGGTAGTTTTGGCATTTGAGTAGAACATGAAGCCATGTGTCGGGGTCCGTTGAGGGGCATATGGGGCATGTTATGGATGGGAATCTTTCTATTCCAAAGAAGAGTTGTTTGCGAGCGTTTCCCATATATTGCCCAATACGGAATTTGATGAGGCATGTTAATTGCGAGTCTGAGATGCTGGGGTTTTTCCAAAAATTTGTAGAGAGTTCATTGTCTATGTCGTTATTGCTAGTCCATTTTTCTATGTTAGGAATGTTTTCTGAGATTGTATCAAGGTTGTTGTAGAGGTCTTGTTTTTTGAGATATTTGCCCAAAAATCTAATAAGGCCTTTGTCAGGGGTATCTTCTTTGGAAGGCCATTCTTCTTTTTGAAAGTAGTATGGGGTCGCATGAGCATGCTCGTGTGGGTCTTTGGCATTTTTGTGTGTTTTTTCTCGGCCTTCTTTAGCTAATATGTCTGCTTGTTCGTTGCCATCAATGTTGGCATGGGCTCTCACTTTATGGAGGGTTGTGATATGTGTACGGTTTTGTAACATCTGGACCATTGATGTTAATATGATTTTGTCGGGGTGGCTATTATGAAGGGTAGGGTGTGTTATTTGAGTGTTTAGTAGGTAGAGTGCATTTATACAATCGGTGAATATATGTGCGGGTTCATTTTTGCATTTTGTTGTGATGATTTGTAGTGTTTTGTGAATGGTCATGAGTTCTGCTCTGAGTATATTTTGTAGTCCATGGAGTCTTTTGGCTAGTTTAATTCCCTTGGTAGAGTTGTATATGCCATATCCAGCTTTTTCTCAGCGCGAGGAGCCCGGGCTAATTTGTTCGGGTGGTTTAAAGGAGCCATCAATGTAATAGCTGTGTGCGGGGTTAAATTTTGGTGTGGTATGAGTTGGGTAGTTTGGAAGAGGGGGAGGTGTGACGGAGTAGTTTATTGTATTGTTGATATAATTTAGTTTTGACCAGTTTTTACTTTTTTTTACAAGGGTTTGTGTAGGTGTTGGTGGGGCCAGTTTTGTGCAGGGTCTTTGTATGTCTGGATTGTCTGTTATGGAGGTGAGTTCGGCAATTTGTTCGAGGGAGCCAAGGGTTTGATTTTGATGATGGACGCATAGTATTTGTAATGTAGATGGTTGAATTGGGGTTTTTTGAGCTCGGGTGGAATAGTGGGTTCTTCGTATGGTATTGTGTCTGCTTTGAATAATGTAATGATATGGGAATCTGGAAATGGGTTTGAGTGTGGATTGTTGTTTTGGTACCAGTTGTTGTTCGGTGTGATGATGATTGTATTAGTGTTATTTGGGTTTTGTTTGGCGGCAAGTCGAGCCCAATGTATTGCTTGTTCCATATCTATCTCGTTGTGGGGGTGAGCTATACCATTGCCAATCCATTTATAGTCAAAGGCCTTTCCTAGGGATCCGAATATTTTGTCTCTTTCATAAGGTGAGTAGAATTTTTTAAGTTTGGTAGAACATGTGATCGGGGAAGAAAAATATGATTGTTCAATGTTAAAGGATGAGATTAGTGAATCTAAAATGGGAGTGGGTATTGTATATTATGCATTTTTTAGGGGGTCAGTTTTTGGTATTCGGTATTTATACCTTTGGTATAACCAGATTAGTTCGGTTTCAAAGGATTGGGTCCTTGGTTCGATGTTTGTGGGGGTTTTCAATTTTGTATTGTATTGATTCCATAACCATTGGAGTCTAGTAATGGAGATGGTGTGTAAGTGTCGGCCATTTTCTTCATATAGATGTGCTTGATTGTTATTTATTAGAATTGTGTTTGAGGATGTAAGGATATCTTTTTGAGGGTTGCATTCTGTTGTGTAAATGTTTTAAGAGTGGAATAATTATGGGTGGTGTTACAGATCTTGAGTCTGAAAGTTGTTCTTGTGGATAGTGGGCTTGGATGATATCTGAGTATGTTTTGTTTTGGATTTTTTGGTAGTATTGTTTTAATTTTTCGGTGATATGTGTGGAGGTATTGGTGTCGTGTCTTGGAAATAGGTCTCTTTGGGGGAGCCATTTATTGTATGTGTTATCATTGTATTGCCATTGGCATAGATATTTTGTGTAGGTGTTTTGTATGTTGTTTGTGTCCATGTGTTGGATATGCTTATGGTGTATGATGTTGTTAATGGGATACGTGGTAGGGTTTTGGGGAATGTGTGTTGGAGGGCGGGGATGGTATGTATGTGTGGCGTTAGGGGGATTGATTGGTGTGGGAATATTTCTTGGGATGATATTATTGTTGAGGGTGATGAATGGATCCTTAAGTATATGCGAGTATGGGTGTATATTACAAGAAGTATGACATGTGGTGGGGCATGTTGGGTGGCAAAATAGTTGTTTAGCAACATTTAAGGCACTTTTCAATAGTTTGGTTGGGGTGAAGTGGTAGATTTTGAAGTTTTCATAGTTCATGATGTGTGTGCCGTTAGGTAGAGTAATTTGGATTAGTTCAAAAATATTTTTTGAGAGGAGTTTTTGTAGGAGCTTTTGGGAGAGTTGGGCATTGAGTGTGTTGTGGTTTAGTGTTTCTTGCCGCCATAGTATTTCAAGTGTTGTATGGTTAGTGAGGAATTTTGGGAGTGTGCTTTTAAGGTGGGCTTTAGCTATATGTTTTAATAAGAAGAATGTACATGTTATTGGTGATCTTATATAGTCGCTTTTTTTAATTCTGGGTATGTTTTCGGCGCCACCGTATTGGGCAAGGATGTAATGAGTCAACCCATTATAAATTTTTCCAAGTCTACCTTTATCGTTTAAGGCATTTTGTAGTTGTTCGCCTATACATCGGAGATATGCGTTTTTTAGGGAGAAAGCTTCAAGTCCAAATAGCTTATGTGGGAGTTGTGTTATTGCGTTTGACATACATTTTGGTAATCCACATATGGTTTTTTGTATGGCGATTATTTATTTATCAAGTTTTTTGATGGCTGGCATAGAGTATGGTACACCATAAAAATTGTATGCGACACCTGGGCGTAGTACGGTATCAACCATTTTTATTTTTTGTTTCATGGTGGCCGGACATGTTGTTAGTTCTTTGCATTGTTTGATAAGCTTTGTGGTTGTAGTGTGAATTTGAATTTTCCATTTTAGTGAGGGAACAAGATTTGTACCGAGGTATATGTATGGTTCGTTTTGGTGTAGTATAGGGATTGGTTGGTTGCGGTAGTTGATGTTAGCGGTTTGCATTAGGGCTTTGAAAGTGGTAGGATTCACTTTAGATTTGTTTGGGCATCTGGTAGCGGCACATTTTGGGACTCCCACATCCATGCCAGCCCATTTACAATATCTATCAATTTTATGGAGTTGTATTTGGATTGATTTGATTTTGTTAGTTATGGTGGCTAGGTCATCCGCGTATGCGGCGGAGTTTATTGTGACTTGTGATGTGCCGAAAGTATATCCGTTATTGCCTCTTTCTAGCCATCTAAGTAGTGGTTCTAAAAATATAATGAATAGGTATGGGCTGAGGGTGTCCCCTTGTATAGTTCCTCTTTGGATGGATATAGGTTTTGTTTTTCCAAAGTGTTCCCCGGCGTAGCAAGTAGATGATTGAGAGTATATGTTTCCAACAAGTGTAGTTGCCTCTTTTGGGTAACCAAGGTCCGTCATTGTTGCTAGAAGTCGGGCATGGTCAATTTAGCTAAAGGCATTTTTGAAGTCCACATATAATATGTATATATCCTGGTTAGTAAATTTTGCGTCTTCTAGTGCGGCTATTATAGTTTGTATTTGTCGTGGAGTACTTCTCTTTGCTCTAAATCCTTCTTGACTATCATGTAGGATTTTGAATTTTTCGCCATATGAGGATAGTATGGAGGTGAGTGTACTGGTAAAGAGTTTATATATTGTGTTAGCTAGTGCAATTGGTCTATGATTGGGTAGAATGGACGGATTGCCTTTCTTGTATAATAAGATTGTTGTACTCGATTTCCATGAATTTGGTATTTGTTTTTGTTTATAGCAATGGGAGAAGAATAGGAATAATAGTTTATGAAATCTTGGAGGCATGTTTTTGAGTACTGAGTTCGGTATGCGGTCTAGGTCTGAGGCTTTTTTATTACCAAGATTTTGAAGGCATGTGTCGTATGTGACTCTGTTGAGGTATTTGTGAAGTGGAATTTCTGGTTCGCCCCGTTTGTCAAGGGTATAGCCGTCCAGGTCATGCCATGGGTATTGGCGTACTGCACATGTACATTCTATTGTATGTTGTGGCTGGTAATTGCATGTTGGTACTGTTGGTCTATTGATTTTTGTTTGTTGGTTAAATATTTCATTCGCAATGTCTTCGGGGCTAGTTAAAATATTATTATATTGGTCTCTGATATAGTCCATTGGTGGGGATTCAAGGTTTTTAAAGACTTTTTTGTTAATTTTTTTTGGGCTGATTTCGTATAGTTGTCTATATTTTGAGATGGCTTTTTTAATGTTTTCTTTGTTGAATTTTGTAATTACTTTCCGGCCTTGTATGTTGGCATTTTTTGCAATTAGCGCGATGTCTTTTATCCATGTATCGTGGGGAAGGTCCAGAGGCGGCGGGGTAGGGATTTGGATGTGTTGAATATTTAGAAGTTCATTGTATATGGAATGGTTACGCCATTGAGGGTTGTTTTTTACAATTCTAATGGTTTTACGTATGGTATGGTATGTGGTTAAGTGTTGTTTCCAAGTTTTAGAGAGTTTGCGGGGTAGGTACCCGCCTTGTTGAGAAGTTCTATTTGTCGTTTGATGTATTGGGTGTGCTCTGCAGGTTTGTTCTAGTGTATCAGAGATTTTATTGATGAGTTTGTCTACGGTGTGGCATGCCTCTTGCCATTGTGCTTGTGTTAATTGACTATTATTTTCAAGAGTGCTTGTGAGGGAGTCTATTTGTATGGAGTTTTCTTCGAAGAATTTTGTGTTGAATTTTTCTATGTTGGTTTTTGGGATGGGGTTGAGTATGCGTATAATGTCCGTGTTTAGGATTATAGGAGTTCTGTTAATTAGTGTGTTATTTGGGATGTGCAGTTGTACGGGTGAGTGGTCCGAGTTGAGAATAATATCTTTGTTTGTTGTGGAGATGTATTGTGTATTGTTGTTTGTATTTATATAGAATCCATCTATTAGACTCCAATCACTATAATTATAGCCACCTTGTCTAGAGAATTGTGTATTAGTATTGATGTAAGTGAAGTTTAAGTTTTCTGTGAAGCGACGCCATTGGCAATTAATGTTTTGAGGGGGAGTATGACGGTTTCCATTTTGGCGACCAATTAGCGCTATGTCTCTGTTGAAGTCTCCACATAATAAGTATGTATGATTGGGATTATTATTAATTTGGGATGTAATAGTGTTTTGTATATCTAAGAGAAATCTAGTATCTTCGGGATGGGATGGCATATACATGTGAAAGATTAACCATGGTTGTAGTGGGTGATTAGTGATTTTAATTATTTGAATGTATGGTGATATGTGCATTGGGATAGGGATTTTGTTGATGTTGCCTGGAAATGTATGTTTTTTGTGTATTAATGTAAGGAGGCCACCGCGGCCCGGAGTGTATGGTCTCCGTTGTTGCATGCATCTTGTAAGTGTATGTGTATTGATAAAGATGAGTTTATAATTTTGAAATAAATTTTGTAAATATTTTGTAGATTTTGTGGTGGTTAGTTTTGTTTCTTGAATAGCTATGAGGGCTGGTGGTGTGTCTGTGTTTGTGACTAAAGTTTGTAAGCTAGGAAGGGCAGTGTTTAGTGAGGAGGCATTCCATGTGATTATGTATGTATTTTCTTGGTTTGTTCTAATGTGATGATTTTGAAGAGGGATGTAGGGAAGAGGTGGGGGTGGGTGGGTGTATTCTGGTATAGGGTCTAGGCATTTTAGTGATTCATTTATGAGGTTGTTGGGGAGATAAGGGAATTTTAGTTTTATTGTATCATTTGAGGGTGGTATGTCTTGACTATGTAAGAAGTCATATAGTCTTTTATGCATTGAGTTTTCATGGTTTATAATATTTTGGTTTTCTACCAGGAATTTAGTATAAGGGTGTGGAGTGTAAATGTGTCGTTCTAGTGGGTTTTGTAAGTTTAGTAAAGTTTGTAGAAGTGTATTGGTCCATGTAATTGTGTTCAAATTTTGTGGATTTAGAAGATGGTTACATTCATCTATGTTTGGATGAGTAGTGATTATTAGTGCAAGAAGAAGAAGAACGCCGGTCCCGGACGGACCGGCGTGAATAAAGTGTCTGTTCGCACCACCACTAAGACCATGCTCACCAAGCAAGGAATTAGTAGTATGGGGCTACTTCCCCCTCTCGAGGGTAGACACTATGTAACAAGTGACCGTAGGAATGAAAACCAAAGCAAAAGAAAGCCACAATCATAACAAGGGAATGGGGAGAAGAGAAAAAGGAAGAAAAAGAAAAGAAAAGACAAGGAAGGGGGTAAGGACCGGGGGGGGGTGGAGGACGAGGGATGAGTGGGCGGTGGGAGAATTGGGGTGTTTAATGGTGTGTTGTGTGGATCGGGGAGGGTTTGGTTATTCTCAATTTTTCTTTTATATAATAAAATGGACATAGCATGTTGGATTGTAATGGTGTTTATATTATTGAAGGTATGTTTAATTGTGTTTATGGGTATTTTGAAGGTTTCCTCAAGGGTGTTCATGGATGGGATGTAGGTTGTGGCACGGGCACCAGCCGTGATGACCATGAAGGGGTCAATTTTCCATCCAAGGTTGCTGATGTCGTCGATGAGGGGTTGATATTTGTTTATTTTGTTTTCAATTGTTTCTGGTGAGAATCTGTCATTACAATACGTGAATTCAATAAATTGAATGGTATAGTTTGGATCAATATGGATGGGTGGCGGGTCGTTGTGAGGTAGGCCTTTTACGCATAGTATGTCGGGTTTGAATCTGGCATTACAGTGGCATCGTTGGGTTGCACATGTGTATTGGAGTAGCCAAGGTGGGACCGTATTCTCTTGTGGATTGTCATTGAAAGTACCGGCATTCATGAGTATGAAACATCGGGATTTGTTATGTGAGGTAATTAGTTTTCGGATTTCCCATACTGCATTGTTGTGTCTTTTAACGATGAGGGAGTGTATGTGGTGGTTTTGGCATTTGAGTAAAACGTGTAGCCATGTGTCGGGGTCTGTAGATGTACATATGGGGCATGTTATGGATGGGAAGCGTTCAATTCCAAAGAAGAGTTGTTTACGGGCATTCCCCATGTATTGACCAGTGCGGAATTTAATAAGGCATGTAATTTGTGAATCGGTAATGGTGGGATTTTTCCAGAAATTTGTAGATAGTTCATCGTCTATGTTGTTGTTGCCTGTCCATTTTTCTATGTTAGGGAAGTTTTCGGAGATCGTGTCAATGTCATTGTATGTGTCTTGTTTTTTGAGGTATTTTCCTAAAAATTGGACCGGGCCTTTGTCCGGGGTGTCATCTTTGGAGGGCCAATCCTCTTTTTGGAAGTAGTATGGGGTGGCATGTGCATGTTCATGTGGGTCTTTGGCGTTTTTATGTGATTTTTCTCTTCCTTCTTTGGCAAGTTTATTGGCTTGTTCATTTCCTTCTATATTGGCGTGGGCTCTAACTTTATGGAGTGTAGTAGGTTGTGTTCGATTTTGGAGCATTTGTACCATGGACATGAATGTTATTTTGTCGGGGTGGTTATTGTGGAGAGTGGGGTGTGTTATTTGTGTGTTTAGTAAATAGATGACATTGATGCAATCCGTAAAAATATGTGCGGGTTTGTTGGTATATTTTGTGTTGATGATTTGGAGTGTTTTATGTATGGCCATCATCTCTGCTCTAAGGATGTTTTGAAGTCCATGGAGTCTTTTGGCAAATTTGATTTCTTTATTGGGGTTGTATATGCCATATCCAGTTTTTTCTCTATGCCAATGTCCCGGGCTGATTTCTGTTGGTTCTTTGAAGGATCCATCTATGTAGTAACTATGTATGGGGTCATATTTTGGGTGTGTGTGTGTGTGTGGTAATTAGGGAGGGGGGATTTGTCACGCGATAGTTTGGTGTGTTGTTATTGTATTCTAGTTTAGACCATTTTTTGCTGCGATTGACTGAAGTTTGGGGAGATGTGGCCGGGCATATTTTTGTGTATACTCGGTTTATGTTTAGATTTTTGGCTATGGATGTGAGTGTGGTGAGTTGCTCTAAGGTTCCCATTGTTTTGTTTTGGTGATGGACACATAGTATTTGTAGTGTAGTTGGTTCAAGCCTAGGTTTATTTTATTCAGGTGGGATAGTGGGTTCTTTGTATGTTATTGAGTCCGCTTCGAATAGTACAATGATGTGTGTGTTAGGGAAGGGGCCCAAGTGTGGATTAGAATTTTGATACCATTTTTTGTCGGGGGTTATGATTAGGGTGGAGGTGTGGTTTGGATCATGTTTGGCCGCGAGGCGGGCCCAATGTAGTGCTTGTTGTGTTTCTTCTTCATTGTGGGGATGGGCCATACCATTGCCTATCCATTTGTGGTCAAAAGCTTTACCTAGTGATCCGAATATTTTATCTCTTTCAAAGGGGGAGTAAAATTTGTTGAGTTTGGTGGGGCATGTGACGGGGGAAGAGAAGTATGAGTGTTGGATGTTGAATGTTGAGATTAATGAGTTTAGTATGGGTATGGGTAGAGTATATTGTGTAAGTTTAAGGGGGTTATTTTTTGGTATTCTATATTTGTATCTTTGGTATAGCCATATGACTTCGGTTTCAAATGGTTGGGTTGTTGGTTCAATGTTTGTGGGGGTTTGTAGTTTAGTGTTGTATTGATTCCATAACCATGTGAGCCTAGTGATTGGGATGGTGAAGAGGTGTCGTCCATCTTCTTCATATAAGTGTGCTTGGTCTTTGTCAATTTTAATTGTGTTAGATGAGGTGAGAATGTCGTTTTCAGGGTTACATTCCGGTATGTAAATGTTTAGTAGGGGGATTATTGTGGGTGGGGTGACGGATCTTGTGTCTTGGGGTTGGTTTTGTGGGTGGTGAGCTCGGATAATTTTGGTGTAAAATTTGTGTTGAATTTTTTGATAGTATTGTGTCAATATATTTGTATTATGTGTAATGGTATTTTGGTTGTGTCTTGGGAAGAGGTTTCTTTGGGGTAGCGATTTGTTGTAGGTGTAGTTATTGTGAGTCCATTGGCATAGATATCTAGTGTAATTGTTTTCGATTTGGTTTTTATCTATTTTTTCCTTGTATTCGTGGTGTATAATGTTGTTAATGGGATATGTGGTGGGGTTTTTAAGGATGTGGTTTGGGGGGTGGGGGTGGTGTGGGTGGGAGTGGGGAGGGTGTATCAATTGTAGGGGGGTGTTTCTTGGGGTGATGTTGTTGTTTATAGTGATGAATGGGTCTCTAAGTGTATGGGAATATATATGTGTATTGGCCTGGGTATTGGGTGGGGGGTATATTGGGTGGCAAAAGAGTTGTTGTGCGATTTTGAGGGCACTTTTAATTAGTTTTGATGGGGTGAAGTTGTAGGTTTTGAATTCTTCATTGTTCATGATGTGTGTTCCGTTAGGTAGGGAGATTTGTTTTAGTTCGTATATGTTTTTTGATAGGAGTTTTTGTAATAACTTTTGAGATAATTGTGTGTTGAGTGTGTTATGATTTTGTGTTTCATGGGTCCAAGCTTTTTCTAGTGATGTTGGTTCTATAAGAAAGTTGGAGAGAGTACTTTTTAGGTGGACTTTTGCTACATGTTTTAGTAAAAAGAAGGTACGTGTTATTGGTGATCTTGTACAGTTTGTCTTTTTTATTCTAGGTATGTTTTCGGCCCCCCCATATTAGGCAAGGATGTGATGTGATAGACCCCTGTATATTTTCCCAAGTCTGCCACTGTCATTTAGAGCGTTCTGGAGTTGTTCTCCTATGCATCTAAGGTATGCGTTTTTTAGTGAGAAGGCTTCTAGTCCATAGAGGTTGTGTGGTAGTTGGATTATTATATTAGACATACATTTTGGCATGCCGCATACGGTTTTTTGTGTGGCAGTTATTTTTTGGTCCAGTTTTTTTATGGCGGGCATTGAGTATGGTACCGCGGAGAAGCTATATGCGACACCCGGTCTTAAAACTGTGTCGATCATCTTTATTTTTTGTTTCATAGTGGCCGGGCAAGCTACTAGTTCTTTGCATTGTTTGATTAGTTTTGTGGTGGTGGCATGGATTTGGGTTTTCCATTTTAGGGAGGGGACGAGACTTATTCCTAGATATGTGTATGGTTCGTTTTGGTGTAGTACGGGTATTTGTTGATTTTGGTAATTAATGTTAGAGGTTTGTATTAGGGCTTTGAATGTGGTGGGGTTCGTTTTTGATTTATTTGGGCATCCAGTGACGGCACATTTTGGGACCCCTACATCCAAGAAGAAGAACTCCGGTCCCCGAAGGGGGCCGGCGTGAGTAAAGTGTCCGTTCATTCCACCCCTAAGTCCATGCCCACTGGGCATGGGTTAGTAGTATGGAACTACTTCCCCCTTTCGAGGGTCGACACTATGTACCCAGTAACAAGTAACCGATACCAAAGGACCCAAGG
The DNA here is from genome assembly GCA_963971425.1 of Bryoerythrophyllum caledonicum. Classification (NCBI taxonomy): domain Eukaryota; kingdom Viridiplantae; phylum Streptophyta; class Bryopsida; order Pottiales; family Pottiaceae; genus Bryoerythrophyllum; species Bryoerythrophyllum caledonicum. The sequence goes on along the minus strand of OZ020521.1, from coordinate 3,833,049 downwards.
TCCCAGAGAGTCTTAGAAGAGGGAGGGTAAGTATGGTGAAGTGCAAAAAATGAAATTGTAGATCTATGGAGGGGGTTTAAGGCGTCCGGAAGGGGTTGTTTGTTTTCAAGTTTACGTTTATGTAGGAGTATCGACATAGCATGTTGGATTGCAATAGTGTTGATATTTGAGAAGGTGGTTTTGATTGAAGTGATGGGGATTTTAAAGGTTTCTTCAAGAGTTGTCATTGAAGGGATGTAGGTGGTGGCTCTAGCACCCGCGGTGATGACAATGATGGGGTCTACTTTCCATCCTAGTGCATGAATATCGTCAAGTAGTGGTTGGTATTTGTTTGTTTTATTTGAGATGGTGTCTGGAGAGAATCTATCATTGCAATATGTGAATTCAATAAATTGGATAGTGAGACTAGGGTCTATGTGGTTTGGTGGGGGGTCTTTGTATGAAAGTCCTTTAACACATAATAGGTCCGGTTTAAATCTTGCATTACAGTGGCATCTTTGAGTATGACAGGTGCAGGGTAACAGCCAAGGAGGGACCGTATTTTCTTGTGGGTTGTCATTAAAGGTTCCGGCATTCATAAGAATGAAACACCGGGATTTGGTTGATGATATAAGTAGTTTGCGAATAGCCCACCCCTACATCCATACCTATCCATTTGCAGTACCTGTCTATTTTGTTGAGTTGTATTTTTATGTCGTTGATTTTGTTGGTTATGGCCGCAAGGTCATCTGCGTATGCCGTGGAGTTGATGGTGGTTTGTGATGTCCCAAATGTCTATCCATTGTTGCCTCTATCTAGCCATCTAAGTAGTGGTTCTAGGAATATAATGAATAAATATGGGCTTAGGGTGTCTCCTTGTATTGTTCCCCTTCGGATGGCTATGGGTTTAGTTTTACCGAAGTGTTCTCCTATGTAGACGGTTGAGGATTCGGAGTATTTATTTCCCACTAGTGCGGTGGCATCTTTGGGGTATCCAAGGTCCGTCATTATGGCTAAAAGTCTAGCATGGTCAATAGAGCCGAAGGCATTTTTAAAGTCAACATATAGTATAAATATGTCTTGGTTTGTAAATCGTGCATCTTCTAATGCAGCTATTATTGTTTGGATTTATCTAGCAGTGCTTCTTTCTGCGCGGAACCCCTCTTGGCTATCATGCAATATTTTATGTTTTTCTCCATATGATGATAGTATTGATGTGAGTGTGCTCGTAAATAGTTTGTAGATGGTATTGGCTAATGCAATAGGTCTATGGTTCGGTAGCATGGATGGGTCTCCTTTTTTGTATAGTAGGATTGTTGCACTTGTTTTCCATGAAGTAGGGATTTGTTTTTGTTTATAGTAGTGGGAGAAAAAGAGGTTTAGTAGTTTGTGGAATCTTGGGGGCATATTTTTTATGATAGAGTTCGGTATGCGGTCCGGTCCTGGGGCCTTATTATTTCCTAGGTTACGTAGGCAAGTGTCATATGTGGCTTGGTTAAAGTATGTGTATAGTGGGGTTTCCGGGTCACCTCTTTTTTCTAATGTGAATCCATCTAGGTCATGCCATGGATATTGTCGTACTGCGCATGTGCATGTAGTGTGGTAGTCTGGTTGATAGTTACATGTGTTTATCGTAGGTGTGTTGTTTTTTGTTTGTTGGTTAAATATTTCGTTTGCAATGTCTTCTGGGCTAGTTAGTATATTGTTATATTGGTCGGTGATGTAGTCTAATGGTGGGGACTCCGTATTTCTGAACATTCTTATGTTTATTTTCTTGGGGCTAGTTTCATATAGTTGTCTGTATTTGGAGATGGCTTTTCGGATGTTTTCTTGGGTATGTTTGGTGGTGATTTTTCGGGCTTGTATATTGGCGTTTTTTGCAATTAGTGCTATGTTATTTATCCATGTGTCATGTGGTAGATGTATGGGGGGTGGGTTAGGGATTTGTATGTGTTGAAGGTTTTGTAGTTCGTTGAGGATGGGGTGGTTTCGCCATTGGGGGTTGTTATTTACAGTTCTTATGGTTTTCCGTATAGTGTGGTATACGGTTAAGTGTTGTTGCCAAGTTTTAGCTAATTTACGGGGTAGATACCCTCCTTGTTGTGATGTTTGATTTGTCATTTGTGGTATGGGTTGGGCTTTGCATGTTTGTTCAATAGTATTGGATATGTTGTTGATGAGTATATCTAGAGAATGACTGGCTTCTTGCTATTGCGTTTGGGAGCGATGGTTATTAGAGTCTAATGTGTTTATTAGGGAGTCAATTTGTAATGAGTTTTCCTTGAAGAATTTTGTGTTGAATGATTCTATGTTGTTTTGTGGGATAGGATTGAGTATACGTATTTGGTTATTGTTTGTGGTGGTTGGTGTACGGTTTATGAATGTGTTGTTTGGAATGTGGAGTTGTATAGGTGAGTGATCGGAATTCAGGTGAATGTTATTATTTGTTGTGGAAGTAAATGTGGTATGGTTGGTCGCACGGACATAGAATCCATCAATTAGGCTCCAGTTAGTGTAGTTGTATCCCCATTGTCTAGAGTATGTAGTGTTTGTGGGTATGTAGTTAAAGTTTAGGTTTTCTATAAATTGTTTCTATTGTAGGTCTGTTATTTGTGGTGGTGTGTGTTGGTTTTTGTTTTGTCTACCTATGAGGGCAATGTCTCTATTGAAGTCTCCACATAAGATGTGCTTCTGGTTGGGATTGTTGGAAATATGGGTGGTGATGTTAGTTTTGATGTCCTCTGTAAGTCTAATGTCTTCGGGATGGAATGGCATGTATATGTGGTGGATTAGCCATGATTGTAGTGGGTGATTGGAAATTTCCAAAATTTGGAGGTATGGGGATATGTTCATCGGTGTGGGAATTTTTTTGATGTTGCCTGGAAAGGCGTAGTTTTTGTGTATGAGAGTGAGGAGGTCCCCTCGGCCCGGTGTATATGGTCATCTTTGTTGTATGCATCGTGTTAGGGCATGTGTATTATTGAAGATAAATTTGTAGTTGGGAAAAAGTCTTTGTATGTATTTTGTGGATTTTGTGGCGGAGATTTTTATTTCTTGTATAACTATGAGTGCTGGTGGTGTATTGGTGTACATGATAATGTTTTGTAAGTTTGGGAGTGCGGTATTGAGGGATGAGGCGTTCCATGTTATTATGTTTGTGTTGTTGTTCATGTGTGAGTTTTGATTTTGTGGTGGCATGTGGTTTGGCGGAGGAGGGGGGGTGCGTGTATTCCGGGAGGAGGTTTAGGCATTTTTGTGACTCATTTATGATTGTGTTTGGGAGGTATGGGAATTTTTGTTTTATCAGATCATTTGATGGGGGTGTATTTTGGTTGTGTATAAAGTCATATAATTCTTTGTTTATCGATGTATTGTGGTTTATAGTGTTTTTGTTAGTTTCAAGAAATGTTGTGTATGGGTGTGGGGTGCTAATGTGTCTTTCGGATGGGTTTTATAAATTTTGTAAAGTGCGTAGGAGTGTATTGGTCCATTGGGTTATGTTTTGGTTTTGTGTATTGGGGAGTTGATTGCAGAGGTCTATGTTGGGGTGTATAGTAATGACTAGGGCATATAGAATGTGGGATGGATGGTGTTCGTTATGTTGGTTTATATATGTGGCAATATATAGGTATGTGTCGTTATGTTGTTGGTGTAATATGTGTGTGGTTTTTAGGAGGGCGGCAAATTTTTGGGCGATGTGTTCATATTCGGGTTGTAGTTTTATGGTATTTGGTATGAAATATGTTTTAGCATTCTTTTTGTGCAAAGCGGGGTGTCTTTTTAATACGTTCGGCATGGATCCTGGGTTAGTCTCTATGTCCCCTCCAATTAGTATTAGTAGTTTGTAGTAGATGGGTTTTTTGTTTTGTTTTAGAATTTTTTGTTTTTGTATGTGACTTTTGTATTTTATTTTGTGCTTTTTTGTTTGTATGTATTTGTCTTTGTATGTGTGTGTGTATGTATGTATTTCGTTGATGATATGTGGTTGTCTTTGTGTGCGTATATGTAGTTGTGTTTATACTAGTATTTATATATGTTTGTATTTGTACGCACCTCAGTATTCTCCATGGTATTTGTCTCGGTATTCATATTAATATTTATGTAGGTATTCCTATCAGTATTTGTACTAGTCTTCTGTAGAGCCAAAATGACAAAAATAGATTTTTTCCAAAAATTAAGTGTAAAAAGGGTTGTAGATATATGAAGAAGTAAAAAATTAATGATTAAGTTTACACTAAGTAGTTAATTAAGTGGAAAATACCTATTCATATCCAAGAATAAGGAAATAATGGGAAAAGGATTGAACTCGCACCCTTTGGATATGTTGTACCTTTTCATGAATGGATATGAAGAGATGTGAAGATGGAAAACCTCTTTCCAAGAGTTATACCTCATGGATGTTGAGTAGAATGACTAGCTTGAATTTTTAGCATTCTTGGCCATTACCATAGAAATTCCTTGAAGGAAGATTGGAGTGAGCCCTAGCTTTAGGTGAAGAAGCTAGTTGATGACTCTTAATGTTGTAAGAGTATTTAATTTTATATATGAATATATAATTACTATTGAATTTGCATGTGTAGAGTCTTGTGACTTGAGTCATATGTATAATTGCAATAATATGTGAACTTCATTGAATAAACTTGACATTGTGTGTTGTAAATGCAAGTGCATGCATTAGGTATTAATTGTGGATAAAATTCCTATGCATGAATGCATTATATATTTATTCTTCATGGAATAATTTAGGGAAATACCCTAACTACCAAGGTCGTGGGTGTGACCTTGTGTGTGTGATTGGAGCATTAATCATGAGTGTGAAGATTAATGGAGATAATGTGAAATTAAGTGACTTAGTGCATAAGATGTGTGATGCATAAGTACTTAAGAAGATCTCAAGTGTGAGTGAGCATAACTTGAGTATTATAAGAATAAGAGTGGAGTTCTTATTCATGTTAATGCAATTTATGCAATAAACATCAAGAGTGGAGTTCTTATTCATGTTAATGCAATTTATGCAATAAACATCAAGAGTGGCATACCTTGATGCATGACAAGAGTGTCATATTATGCATACGAAAAATTGGCATTAAGTCTAGCCTTAATAGAAGGGATTCTCTAAGGTAGGCTAAGTTGTGAGTATTTAAGAATCTATCATAAGAGAGAAAATAAGGAACAAATCCCAAAGAAAGACGTAAGAAGAAAATATAGAAACTTAAGAATCTTAAGTCCAAATTTGGATATATAAGCTTATGAAGGTTGAGACCTTAAGTACCAGGAGACCCTTAAGTTTAAAGGCTTGGACTTAAAGGTTTGTATGGGTGAGAATACAGGACAATATTTGCATTCAGTGAGATGCACTCCCGGTTCTGGAAGTCTTAAAGACAGAAACTTAAGAACGCTGTAGGGCTGAATGGGTCTAGACAGTGCAGGTTCTTAAGAATCAGGCCTAAGTGAGTAAGTGAGTGCTTAAGAACCAAGGGCCAGAGACTGTGTCCTTAAGAACATGGAGACGACCGAGAAGGAAGTCTTAAGAACCAGTCAGAGATCTTAAAGACTAAACGGTAGAAGTAAGTGTAGAACACCGTAGTCTTAAAGAATTAAGTATGGATAAGTGAACTTAAGTGGAGACTTAAGAGCTGAAACTCCTTAAGACTTAAGTTAACTTGTGTATGGGATTTTCGAGACTAACCATTGACTTAAGAACGTGATCACGTGGACCGAGTGGACGGACGTGAAAAGTAGAGCGTTTTTGCATGAGGTAAGAATTTGAATTCTTAAAGATTGTAATTAAAGAACCAATGCAATGAGACTTAATGGAAACTTCCATTAGCCCAGTGTGGCAAGTGTTTAAGGATTAGTGGCATAAGCACAATCTTAAAAGGACTAATGTTCCGTCTTAAGGCACGAGAGATCCTTGGGATTTAGACTTTGTTTGTGGATCCCTTAAGAGTGATGCTAACAGCCCTAATTTCCTAAAAATAGATAGATAACCTGAAAAATTAACTAAAAAGATAGCTTTAACGACACAATTAATCTCCAATTACTTAAAACTAGGCGTATGATCATCCCCGTAACGAATTCTATGAGGTGTGGGTACACTTGGGTGTTTTATTAGAATGGTGAAAAATCACTCTACATCTTCGTATTAGTATTTGAATTGGTTTTCATAGTAATAATGTTCGTATTAGTATTTGTGCCGTTATACATTTCAGTATACGTACCAGTATACGTATCAGTATATGTTCCAATATACGTTTCAGTGTACGTTCCAGTATAGATTCCAATATATATACTAGTATCCGTATTAGTATATATACTGATATATGTACAATTGTGCGTACCTTTGTATGTCGCAGTGTCGGGAATGTTGCAGAAGGTCGCAATTTAAGGAAGGTCGCAGTAGGCCGTAGTTTTAGAAAGGGAGTAGGTCGCAGGTTTAGAGAGGGGGTAGGTCGTAGTTTTAAAAAAGGGAGGTCGTTGGCGACCCTGCGGAGGTCGTTGATGGGAGGGCGAGGGTTTTGCTCTGTGAAGGGAAGGTCGCAAGGGAAGCTCGGGTCGTTGGTGTTGATCGTAGGGTCTGTTAGCACAGGGTCGCAGCCCATGAGGGGAGGGTCGCTAGCAATAGAGACAGGGTCGCAGTCCTTGAGGGGAAGGTCGCTGGCAGTGGACACAAGGGGAAGGTCCGTGGTGGCTATTGCGAGGTCTCTGTTGGAGGGCGGAGTGTGTCTAGAGCTCGCAGGGAGGTTGTTCTGTTTTCTCGTGTTTAGGGAGGAGTGTTGGGGAGAGTAATAGGGTTTCGGAGGTGAGATGAGTGATGAATGGAAGGTGGGGGAGGGAAAGAGGGGCGAGCTGAGGTTCACAGCAGGGGGGAAGAGCTGGTGGAGAGAGTTGGGTGGGGAGGGGAAGGTGTGCAACTTATGTGTGTGTTTGTGTGATCTGCTACGTGTGTTTCTTTCGATGTTGGTTCTGTCTATATTGTGTCGCTTCCAGATCTGCACGTATTTTTGCTGCTCCGTACTCCGGGTTTCTACTTGTTGATAGATTTGTCGTCTTTCTATATTGTTTCTACATAAAAAGTGGCAGCGCTTCCGCGTGAGAAGGATAAATCCTAGTAGTGCATGTGCAGGAGGAGAGAGGTATTTTGAACTATTTTCAAGTGGTATGTTCTGTCTAGGTGTTTTGGTACTAGTGTTGTGTCTAAATGTTTGGAACGTGGGGTTCCATGCGAGAAGGGTGAGGATTTGTGATCTAGAGGTTACTTTCCTACTGCAACAAGAACGAGAATGGAAATGGGAGTGGTTGAGGAACTTACCTGGATCTAGTGAGGTTGATCTGCTAAGCTGCTCGTGCACGTCTGATAATTGGAGCGCGGCCCGGTTCGTTGGCGACTTGCTTCGCGTCGTGTTGGAGACTACTGATCTGATGTCTTTGTTGAGATCAGCTATGCTGACGCAGCTGGTCCACTTAATAAAGTACACAGTTGTGTATACAATCCTACATAATGTGTTAGTAAACTCTAATACTAATAACAAATAATTGCACGAGATGGGAGGGTGAGGGGTAGCCTGTAATGGTGACTTGGAGTTGCGTAGCAGTAGTATTCGGTGATACCTTCTCGCAATCTTGATGTTAGGATTCCCAGGTTTGGGAAAGGAGGACTTGATGGGAGGGTTTACAGATCGAATCCTAGCACTCCAGATCTGGGATGGGTCATTATCTGTGTGGACTAAGTGTTTACAGATCTAGCTCCAACACTAAGTTTCCCGCTTCAGAACAAACTTGCACAGATCTGTACTTATTTAGGGCATCATCAAACTCCCCACCTCAGATCTAGTGTTTGAGCCATCCAACACGTCTACTATGCACCTCAACTCTCACCATACCACCTCTGATCTGCACACTACAAGGGCTCACAATAGGGCCAACCAACTCCTATCGCATGTCGTTTGCAGCTCACAGGCTAAGTCCCCTCCTCCCCTCACCAGGAAATACGGAGCTCACTCGCTAGTCATCCTTCTGATAATGTCGAGCCGATTATTAGTGCATATAGAATGTGGGGTGGTGGATGCGTATTTTTTTGTTGTATGTATTGGGCGATGTTTGGGTGGGAAGTGTTGTGTATTTGGTGTAGTGTGTGTATGTATTTTAAGAGAGGTGCGAAGGATTTTGCAATGTGTCCATATTCCGGTTGTAATTTTATAGTATTAGGTATGAAGTATTTTTTGGCATTTTTCTTATGTGCTGTAGGGTGTCTTTTTAGTATGTTGGGCATGGGTCCCGGGTTGGTTTCTATGTCTCCTCCTAAAAGTAGTAGGAGTTTGTTATATGTACGTTTATCGTTGTATTTTAGAGTTTTTTAATTTTTTTTTTAGTTCTTTGAGGCTTTGTTATGTTCTGAAGGTCTTGTTTGTTTGAGGGGAATTGGACGTTTGTATTTTGCATGTGTGAAATGACTTTCTTGTTATTAATACATTTTGTTGTGAATGTGATTGTATTTATCTTTAACTTTTTATGTGTCCATGTGTTGATTTGCGTAGTGGTTTTTGTTTTATTAATTATGTATAGGTGTGTGTATGTTTGTTTGTGTATTTTTGTGGTTGTGTTTGGTCTTGTGTGCGTGTGATTATTGTGTAAAAGAATATTTGTATATGGGTTTATGTTGGTATTTAAGGGGGTATTTAATTTGTTTTTATATGTAGTTGTATTAGTATTTATGTTGGGATTTATACTAGTGTCTTTTTTTATGTTTGTATTAGTATGTATTTCAATATTTATACTGGTGTTGATACTTGTATTCGTATGGGGTTTGTTATATGTATGTTTGGCATTGTATTTTAACGTTTCTACGTTTTTTGTAATTCTTTGGGGCTTTATTATGTTATGAAGGTCTTGGATGTTTATATTTTGTATGTGTGAAATGAATTTCTTGTTATTAACACATTTTGTTGTGAATGTAAATGTGTTTATCTTAAATTTTTTATTTGTCCATGTGTTGTTTTGCGTAGTTGTTTTTATTTTATTAATGATGTACAAGTGCATGTATGTTTGTTTGTTTGTTTTTGTGGTTGTGTTTGGCCTTGTGTACGTGTGATTATTGTGTGTAAGAATATTTGTATATGGTTTTATGTTGGTATTTGGGGGAATATTTGATTTATTTTTATATGTATTTGTGTTAGTTTTTATGTTGGGATTTATATTAGTGTTGGTTTTTATGTTTGTATTAGTATGTATTTCAGTATTTATACTGGTGCTGATACTTGTATTCGTATTTGTATGAATGTCTGTATTTTTGTCCAATATAGTACATATATATGTATTTGTATTTGTGTAAGTATTGTATACATAGTATTTGGTATAGTATTTGTATTTATTTTTTGTTTCAATACAATCAGGGTATACCATACGTAGACTGTATAGCGTATACTCTGTGGGATACGTGTCTATGTATGCTAATATGTTTTCTACAATGTATTCTATTGTGTATATCACTATATATACGGTGGATAATACTATGTAGAATACTAGGAGTACTATCTTGTATACTACCATGTATATTAATTCGTATTGTGTATAGATATTGCAATTCCAAAGTATGTATATCTTGTTTATAACATGTATTGGTATGTATATAATACCTTTTTCCTTGCGGTCTTCATTCTTCACATTTTTGGCGGTCCATCTTCAATTCTTGGTGTACTCATGGCTTCGGTTAGTGCTTGCAATGATGCAAGGGTTGCACTCATCGTGTGTTGAATGCTAAGCATTTGGGTCTTCAATTCTTCACTCTTCTTGTCCGCACAAGCTTGTGTTTCCAATCGCATTTTCTTGTTGCTTTCTTCCACCGCGGTCTGCACTATGGCAAGGATGTCGTTCTTCGTGATGTTCTTAAATGTCTCCTCCATTTTGAAGGCCTCCACGGTGTTAACAATGGCTTTGTTAACGTCCGCGAAGCCAAATTCTTCAACTTGCTCCTTGGTAGGAGGCTCGATTCCATCAAGGCTTCTCCGATGTGGAGCAAAATCCACATAGTGCCCATCTAGCTTGATAACCTTGCCCACAAACTTCCTATATATTATAGCATTAGCACAATGGACATTGGCACTTCCATTGTGTCTATGTCCATTGTCACGGTGGAACCAAATGTGGTTTATGTTACCCAATCCCATAACATTATAAATTTCAGCCCTAGTGTCTTCAACATTCATACGAATAGGCAGTTGAGTTAGAGTTAGGGTAATGGCATCCTTCTTTGCCTTACTCTCCCGTATATTGCCACTTAAGGATTCTCCTGTATTGCCCGTTGGTTGGAGCATCTCGCGGTTGGTAGCAATTTGGTGTAGCTTAATCTTCGCCGCTGGTTGTGGAGTTGGTGCAATGATAAATGCATGACTCTCATCTTTTCCTTTCTGCACACTAGTTACTTCAAACTCAAGCCCACAGTTAAAACTATTGCGAAGAATGTCTACAAAGAGAGAGTTGGCGGAAATACCCTTGAGAGACTCACTTTTAATTTTTGTGGAAAGATTAGAGTTCCTTGCAATGGCATGATAACTCTTACATACTTTTCCTATCACATATTGTTTGTCTAGCTTGAGGATGAAAGGTCTAAGACCTTTGAGGAGACCTATGCCATCAACCTCGGGCTTGAGAAGGTGCAATTTGATTGCACCCGCCCAAACCCCCTTCTTTCCTGCATTTTTCAAACTCTTGCAAAGGATGGAGATAGGGTCAATAATCTCATTACCTACTTCAATTTTCATGAATTTTAGCCTATCAATTACCATGGTTTTGACATCATCATGCATGAGGACAAGATTGCCTACCTCAAAGTGTATGGACACGTGGAAATCAAGGGCAAGTCCGGTAGTTTCACTTACCTGGATGTCGAATGGTATCTGGGTTATGTTGTAGTGTTGTCCAACCGCCTCCTTCCTTGCGCACCGGTAGAGGGTTTGAGGAATTCATGGGAATGCCGGGGTTGCTAGGGTGATCTCTTTGGCCTCTATTTCTTTGACTCCTCTTGTTATAATATCGGGTATGGACTCATCATTGATTAGTGGCTTAAGACCCTCTTCCTTTGCCATATCTTCCATTACTTGAAATCCCAACCAAAACTTGAAGGGGGGCCATCGGGTTCAAATGTGAGCACCGTACCTTCCTCATTGGAGCTCTTCTTTTTCTTGCTTGAGGGGGATACTCCATCTTGGCTCGTTGTGGAGGCAATACTTGGGTGTCGCTTAAGATTTTCCCCGGTTGCTTCAATCTCCATGTCGTCACCATACATTAGTATTCGTCTGCTGCCCCATTGTTCCATATCTATGCTGTGCTCATACACTTGTTTTGGCAAGTTAGGATGTTCTACACTAGGTTTTATGTATTTTGATTTTAGTTTGGAGTACTGGATTTTTTTGACTCTAGTGCAATTAGTTAGGGTTTTTATTGTTTTTATTAGTTGTAAGAAATATAATTGAAAAACGTAAGTAGTAAGGGTAGAGTAACTTACCTGGCTTGCTGAGTCGGTGTTGGAGGAAGTTGTGTTGTTATGGGAGGGAATGGGGTTTCTGTGTATGAGAGGGTAGGCTTCTACTGGAGGGAGGGAGGTCGCTATGAGAGGGAGAAGGATTGCTAGCTTGTGGGGGGGTCTCTCGACTAGAGAGGGAGGTCGCAACTTGGAGTTGGGGGGTCGCAACTTCACTTTCAGGGGTCGCAAGTTCTTTTTTGGGGGTCGTAGTTTCTCTTTCGGGGATCACAGCCTGGGTGTAGGAGGTCGCAGCGCCAAGTTCTGGGGCGCGCAAGCAGGGATTCGGGGAGTCCAGGGGGGTTTTAGCCTGGAGAAGGGAGGGACAGTGGCAGTCTGGAGGGGATGGGAGTTTGGTTGTGGGGGGAGGGGAGTATTGTGAGTCGAGACAGGGAGAGTAAGAGTCTGGAGAGGGGTAGTAGGAGTCGGGAGAGAGATACTGGGAGTCGAGGGAGGGACAGTAGGAGTCGGAGGAAGGCCTGTAGGGTTCGGGAGAAGGATGGTATGGGTCGGGACAGTATGAGTCGGGGAGGGAGGGGCGCGATGCAGTCGAGGGATCAGGGAGGGAGGGACCATGTGGGTCGGGACAGTATGGGTCGGGACTGTATGAGTCAGGGCAGTCTGAGTCGGGTAGGGAGGAGCGAGGTGCAGTCAAGGGATCCAGGAGGGAGGGACAGTATGGGTCGGGATAGTATAGGTTGGGATTGTATGAGTCGGGACAGTACGGGTGGAGAAGGTAGGGACAGTATGGATTGGGGCAATATAGGTCGGGACAGCAGGAGTCGGTACAGTATGAGTCGGGAAGGGAGGGGTGAGGTGTAGTCGAGGGGTCAGGAAGGGAGGGGAGTGATTTAGACAGGGAGTCGGGAAGGGAGGGGCGAGGTCCAGTTCGGGAGAGAGGTTGTCTGGGGTTGGGAGGGGAGGGGTACAATCGAGAGGGGTGGGGAGCGATAGGGAAGAAGGGGAAGGGAGGGCAATTGGTGGGGTTGGAGCAAGTGAGAGGGGAGGAAGGAGGGGGCTGCAGAGATAGAGGAGGGGGTGGGACGAGGTCTTGTGGGTGGAAGGCATAGAAGGAGGAGTATAGTAAGAAGAACTTGAAAAAGGAGGTTTGTAGGTTACTGTATGTTCTTGATGTGTTGTATTATTGACGTGGGTTGTTGTTTTTTGTGTTGACATGGGTCTCTTCTTGTTGTTGTGTTGACGTGGGTTCTATGGTATGGTGTTGCTGCGGGTTGCTCTCTGCTGCTGCATTCACGTCTTATGTAGTCTTGATGTGGTTGTCACCTTGTGTTGTTGTACCCTTGTTATGAAATCTTGCTGCGATCTTGATGTGGGTGGAGTTGGTGCGGAATTGTTAGCTGTTACGTTGTGTTCATGCATCTTCACGTTCTGATGTCGATTTTTTTGGTACTGATGGTGTGTTTATCTTCTTCTGCTGCGTAGGTTGTTCCAGATCTGGCGGATTTTGCGAGCGCTTCCGCGTGTGATCTGCATACACTAGCTTAATGGCGTGTACTATTAGAATTCTAGTGTGGAGCTTAATGTGTGTGTTGTTATAGTGGGTCTGTAGTGTTCTACATCTGGTGTGTGTGGTGATGTGTAAGATGTCCAAGGGATCTACTAGTGTGTAGGTGCTGTGCAGATCTCTTTGTATCTCTGATGTACTGTAATGTGCAATCAAATCAAACACTAATAAACATGCAACAAATCAAATGAAATGGAGTAAGGTCAGATTGAACCTGGGCACTCCAGAGGTGGAGTGCTGGCTGCTTGATTTCGTAATGTTGGCGTGCTCCTTTGTGACTGATGTTTGTTGCAGAGCTTGGATGCACTTCAGGTCGTCTGATCGTTCCTGATCATCGTCTTCTTCTCGTCCGCTTTGCGACTTGGTGGCACTCTCTTGCGCTCGTCTTGACTTGAAATCTCGTTTTCGTTGCTGGTTGACTGCTCTCTCCAGATCTTGTGCTCGCTCCTGGCTTTGTGCTCTCTGATAATCTCGCGTTTGTCCTAGTAAACGGTCTTCTGCATGAACTACTGCTATCACGGGTCTGTGTGTGTACTTCAGATCGTATGTGTAGCGGTTTCTCGGTCGGGGCAGCAGTTACAAGAAGTCTAAGTGGGCTTAGGGAGTTACAACCAACACAAAATAGATCTGCACCTGTATATCGAATTTGAGTTCTAAGAGGTTAGATCGAAATTCCAACACAAGGTCCCAGTGCTTTCAGGTCAGCCCACACTCCGATCTACCTTCAGATCTCTCAAAATTCGTATGCTAGATTTAGATCTAACCTTCACTACCCCTGCCCAACACAAACGCCACTCTCAAAGCCCACTATTGTCTCCGATCTAAGCTATGAGTGGGGTATGCAACGGATCCAACCACCCTCATTGCGCTCACACCTCTTCCCAGAGACTAACTTCTTTGTTGCACCTAACCAGAAAATACAGAACTCTCAGACATTTTTTCGACCACGAGGGTGTATCTTCAAAAACACACATTTCTCTACATGGTACATTTATACTCCCAACAATAATAACACTTTGAGAATGTCAAGAACGGGGACACCTGGACATGGGATTACCTAATGTGCCACATCCTTCGGAACAAGCTAATTGAAATGGTTTCCTGATTACAAATTATCTTCACATCCTCATTTTCATAATTGAATACATCAAACTAAGATAGACGCACCTAATTCTGATCGGCCACCAATTCCGATCTGTAGAGTATGTATGGAATGGTGCAAGAAAATGGTAAATGCATGAGATGGTGCATGAAGCCATCCAAAATCAATAACTCAAAATCTAAAAATTCGAGTCATGATTGGCATTGGGTCACAAAGTGTGCAATTTTGGGTTGCTCCACCTCAATTGAGCTTTCATTGGTGGCCTTGCCTTGAAAGTCAAACAAGGCTGATCGGCATTGGGTACCTCCATGAGTTGGTTATCCATGGCATGTCTTCTCTCTTTTTACTCACTCTCATTTATTGGCATTGAGCAAAGGAGGGCACCAAATCTCACCTACTCTATAGTTTGATTGGCTCCGGTGGTTTTTGAGCTTCTAAATTCTATATCAATTGCAAATCTTTGTGATTAAATTTGAAAAAATATTTGTTGAGTTTCATTCAAAATTCCGCATCTTTTTACGTAAATGTTTGTGACATACAATATCATTTGAGTCCCCAACTGGCTTAAGTGATTGGAATTGGATGCCTCTACCTTATATTGTATTCATAGGAAGTAGAATAAGAGGCACTACTTTGGTGTCACTCTTACGGCAAATAAAGCGATGAGGTTGAGGACAAATGATTTTAAGCACGCCTCTGCTATAGACATTCTAGTGCTCTCTCTAACCGGATCTGAAAGGGTGTTACCGTGAAATATTGTCATTCTTCCATATATCAAAGAATCTTACTTCAATTGCTTAAATCGGCCTCTGCGAATATCCAATCCCAAGAGCGTAACCAACATTACAAACATGTTTGCCATCTAACTTCGTGACAAATTTATCTTGGCATGTTCCTTATGTCTGTGTGTAAAATGAAACCAACATTTGTCTCATCCACGTACTTTGTATTGGAAACTCATGAGCCCATGCATTATAACGCATGTCCAACAGATACCTTGTTGAATTGTCCCTCAAACAATTTTGTTTCCATCCTCCTTGTACTATTGCAATTTGCACGCTTGCAAGAGATACTTTAGATGGTGTTGCTTTTGTCAATGATGCCTCTCTTGAAACTCTCCTTCTCCTATTTTGCATAGAATAGGGACGAGATGCTGGTCTAATGTAAGTTAATCCATCTACATAGGGCAAATCTTGGATGTTTGAGGGAGTAGATTGGAAAAATGGCAAATTCTCATCTATGGTGTTTGAAGCTAGACTAGCGCGCCGAGACCTTTTGGTGGATCCTAGTGTGTTATTACACTCATGGAAATCAAATTGTGGGGCCATCATTTATACAGGTGATGTTTGTGATCCAACTCTACCATGGGCATTTGTAACATCAACTTCGACAACAAGTTTACATAGGAAAGACTAGTGCCAACAAATGATCAAGCCCACATGCATTCTAAGGCATTCTCCTATAATCTCTCCGGTCCAATGTAATGCATTGTCTACCCTAGTGATACACACCGCCATCTACAATAGAAACAACTTTGACTCATTCAATTCCATGCCACTTTTTAATGCATGCTCTGTGGTTGCCAAGCCCACTACATCTCCTCGTTCGAAGAACAATTCTACTGCCTTTCCCATTTCAGAGGTTATGACCCAAATAGATCTCCTCTTTGGGTATGTAGACATATTGAAGGAGTCTAAAATGTTCGGCTCTCCATTATCACTATTGGAAAAATAGAAACATGACGATTGCAAATTTGTCAATATACGTGTAATTGTTAACCTCCAACGCACCATTCATCTGATAAAACATATGTTTGTGGACACATGGATGATGCTTCCAAATATGATGATGAGTTTGTACCTTTTAGTGAAAAAATGCATTGAAATGAAAAAATTAAATATTTGAAGAACCTCAACTCCTTGTACAGCTTTTTTTTAATATGCTACACCTCTTCTCTGCCCCTAAAGGGGCCTAAACATGGTGTACAAGGAACTGATATCATTCTTGACATGATGGTTATAACTATAGACCATGTGTAATGCAAACTTTTGAAACCAAGTGAAGTGAAACTCTTGTGATGCACACAACTTGGGGAAGAAAATGAACCGTGTTCTCTACTTCAAACACTTTAATCTTTCAATCCATGCAATCAAAGTTTATAAAAGTTTGTGATTATGTAACTTAACTCCTAAAGACCCAAGGCATTTTCACACCAAAATCACTTCAAAACTGTTTTTCCTAGTGCAATGAGTAAGGAGGGAAACAAACATTTTTATTCTGACATCTAACCGTAGGATCTCAATTAAAACTTATTTCTTAACGTCCTCACAAAATTTCATAAAGTTTGAGTGCACGGATTGAAAGATTAACATGTTTGTCTCCTCCGAGAGAGAGGATTCCATCAACGCAACCGGCTTTGGGAGATATTTTGGGGGAGACGTCTACGACACCTATTGAGAAGATGAAGATACTCGTGTAGTGGATGTTAGTTAGGTGGCAATGATAGGAAGTGGGGGTACACTTGCCCATCAAGGGCTTCAGCCAGAGGCAGAAGAATCTGACTCACCTTCATTGTTTTTGGTACAGGGGAGGTTTCCACAACCTTTGGTGCCTTTTTAATTAGAGCCAGAATCATAGACACATGCAAGGTTTGGAGGTACTTAATGTCATACTAGACCAATATTGTCTTCCGTTCCAAGATCCGGCGTATGGGAGGACGTCATTGCATTCCAAAAGGCCTTCTCTTCAGAACGAGAGTTGTCATTTAATACAGAGAATGGCTTTACTACAATGATGATAGGGTAAGGCATATGTAGGAGGGTGTGTCTGGCAATCACAAATATGTTGAGTATGCGTCCATTAGTCTTGGAGATACAGAAGACCGTCCAGTGCAAGATCATGAATTGTCCGCTATGGTAGGCAGCGCCATTGGACACGTGGAGGGAGTCGATTTGTTTGATAATCAACTCTGAACCCTTGAGTTATACTAGAGTCGAGCAGGCATGTTGTGTAGGTGCAAATAGGTCAAAATAATGTAGTTCAAGATGTTTCTATAGTTTCAGTGGGTGATGTACAACTATATATTGAGTGGTCCATATGATATGTTTGACTTTAGTATATCTTTGCAATAGTGTTGAATTGTTTGATTATGTATCTTTTGCATATAATAAACAGTGAGGTACTTCACAAGTTCTCACTAAATTGCATATTTTATCATTGTATCTCTTATAAATTGTATTTATAGTGAAATAATCTAAAATCCTATAATAATACAAAACGCATTTATAATCTCTTTAAGTACATGATTGTAGTTTCGTAGAAGAAATTGTGAATTAGATTAAAAATCATGTATTTCCAAAAAAATCCCTAACAAACGAAGAAAATATATCACTTGTGTGAACATGAAGAAGCCAATGTTTAACACAATAGACGCCTAAATTCAATTCAAAAAACATAAAAAAATCTTGGATTTTTTTTAATTTTAATTTTGAGCAAAAAATTGCCACTTTCCACTGACAATCAATGCACTTGGCTATGCGCATATTTGCTTAATTGTGTGTTTTAAGTCTGAGATCTCAACAAAGATCCAACTAGATAAGTAGGGTTTTGATGACTTATTGTAGCACCTGTTGACATGTATTTTTAACCAAGTTGTAAATTAATTCAATAAGGTTGAGTTTGTTCACTAAGGAGATAGATTATTGGTTTTGAAAAGGATTGTCACTTTTGTTGTTTTGAACTCAATTTGGAAATGTGACAAGGTGCCATATTACTCTCAGAAGTTTGATCCTGAGGTCATAAATCATATCTTCTTTTTATATTTTCACCAATTGTCAAACCTGGTTATAATGACTCTGATTGTACTTCTTCATCATGCATTCAATTCCTAGTCTTATTCTTCAGTCACAAAATATTCTTCCAATTGGTATTTCCTAGTAGCGTCCATGTTGTGTGGCTTGTCACTACTCCATGCCCATCCAAATCACTCTCATGCTTTGTTCACCAATTGTTATCTTCCTCAGCCAATGCTATTCCAATCGGTGATACTCGATTGGTCTTTGATTCACCAATTCCTCTCGAACATTATGGTCATCCATATTATAATTCCAACAACCATCACAATGTTTTCAATAATCCCAAGTCAATCAATTTCTTCTCAGGCATCAACACCTATTGGCAATTTCATGCATATTATACCCATGTACAATTTCCAATTAACTACAATGACACTCCCAAATTGAATTTCCAATTGGTAAGATTTGATTGTCAATTCTTACCTCCAATCGGCTCAAAAATCAAAGCTCCTCAGTTTCCACCAATGGTATATTTCACCAATTACTCTCACAAATTTAAATTAACTCCACAAGTTCATACGGTAATTCAAGCACCAATTGGTAAATTCTCCATCAAACATGCATTCCAATAAAATTCACAATTGGTACGTCATCCAATTGGTATAAATGCTGCTCATTGTATTAATTCAACATCTTCCAATCTCACCTCAGATTCTCCACCAATGGTAATTCACTACAATCAATTCTTTTCTCCCATTCTCCAACTCTCAAGATCACTAATCGATCTTTCTTCTTACCATGTTCGATTTCCACAATTGGTTATTTTATCACATGGCCACCATGCCATCTATACACATGAAAGTCAATTATTCTTTCCAATATGGTTCTTAATTTCCACAACTCACACAAATGCACAGTCTCAAATTTCTCCAAATTAGGAACACACAATTTAATTTCAACAATTACACTTTTACTCAAATTACTATTTCCAAAATATACAATTTTATCATATTATATTTTCAGTTTTTTTTGGAATTTTTCCACAAGTCTTCAATTGTTTCTCACAACACAATTTCAATTATCCAATCTCTCAACAACAAACATTAAACCACAACCATGGGAAGGAGTCTCAACACACACGGCATGAAAAACTTAATTCCAATCGGTACTTTTCTCACCCTTGTACTTCCTCATATGCACCACATTGGTTCAAAGCTGACCCTTCATCTACCAATAGGATCTAAGTCCTTAACTATGAGTGTGATTGGCTCCAACAAACAACCGCTAGCTAGATATCATAAAAGAGTCACTCCATTGGTAAATTCACACATTTAACTCAAAATTTTTACCAATTGGAAAAACTAACTATTTATCCTACCTCAACACCTTTTACATTCTGATTGCATAATCATGTCCATTAGACTTTGATCCAATGATAGGAGGAAGAAGAACTCCGGTCTCCAACGGGAGGCCGGCGTGAATAAAGTGTCTGTTTGTGCCACCACAAAGTCCTTTAAGTACGCACTATAGAACAGTTCAAGTATAGATCCATAGATAAATCAAAGAAAAGAAGCAAAACACTTCTGAAAAGAGAAAGGAGAAGCTTACTATTTTGACTATTTGAAACTCTGTAATTAAGTAAAAGTGGAATGGAATAAAGTTGTAGCAGAATTAACTCAATTCACTTTGATAAACCAATTATGGCAAATAGTGGATGCCATGCATGCATCTTGCATACATAGCATGGTGACTTTGTCAAATTGAACTTTATTGTATTAGAGAGAAATTATAAAATTACAATTACTATCTAATTGAAATGGAATTACTCAAAATTGAGGAAGTAATTGAACCATGGATACTGTACTTGTCAATTTGAAATTATAATTGAATAAATAATACTCCTGTTGGGGATAACGGATCAATACACTACACTAAACACTGAATATAGTATAGAGGGATTATTGATGTAGATCACTCACACTAATTTCCATCAAAGCATGTGCATGCCAAGTTCTGATTGGGTATTTGTTCTCAAGCAAGTGTGTGTCAGTCAACAATTGCATGTAAATTTTCAATTAGTGTAGGAAACTTCAAATAGTCTAGTCTACACTATTTTCAACGGTGTAGTAATCTAATACACTAATAGATCTTCTTTCTATACAAGGCCCACTTTGGACCAGTGGAGATACAAAACTCTACAATGAAGAAATCTACAATTTAGAAATTTATGACTACAATAGATTATAAAATCTAGGTTCTTGGTTTATTTTACTCTCGTCCAATTCCTTGACTGAAATCTACCTTAGCCCTTTAACGAGGAAGGGACCAAAAAGTCGTCAATGAAACGGATTTTTGGGAAGTCTACGCTGATTGAACCGTTGGATTGATTTGCATTGATTAAAGTGGCAATGCAATTTTCTTTCCTCTCTCTAACATGGACCATGATACCAAGTGCTATTGATTGGTGTAGAGCCTCAAAATCGGCCTAGGTTGGGACCTTGGGGTTTTACACTTGAACCAAGGTAGAAGGGCGTCTAAAATGCCTTCATGGCAACACTTTTTGGAGGTTTTGCGCTAAGACTTTGGTCCCTCGAGGGAAGTTTGGGTTTTTATTATTGTTAAGACCAAACTCTTGCGGAGGTGCCGAACATTTGTTTTCATTAAAATATTAAGATTTGACAAGATCTTAATCGTTAGTTTTAAACAATAATTTTTTTACTCTGAAATATTTTATCCGGATGCTTTATCTAGATTTTTTACCCAATTTTTTTACCCAAATTTTTTATCCAAATATTTTGCCCAATATTTTAACATGAATTTTTTAATTTGAATGTTCGTCTAATTTTTTATGCCGCTGCTTGTGCTGGATTCTTTTTTGTGTAATGAGCATTTTGACCATTTTATTGGTTTTTTTCAAATTTGCCAATTCACGCTTTAATTTTTTGTGAGCTTAATATGTTTAGGATTGATAATCCAAATGATTAGAAGGAAGGCTTACACCACATATTGTTGTGGAAAAATAGAAAGTAAAAAATATGAAGATCTTTAAGTTCTATGTGGACAAGAAGAAGTCTTTTTGTTCCTTGCCCAACAATGTGTAATAATGTGTGAAAATGTTTGACTTGAAGAAAAATGTTATTTTTCACTGAAGAATAATTTTTTTGGACAATTTGAAGGCAAATAATATCACTTGCGAGTATTGAAAATCTCACATTCAATAGAGTGTCCTAGCAATAGTTTTTGGAGGTGCCCGAGGTGCCTGCTCTCCTAATTTGAAATTCAAAACCCTATAACTTTTTCATCAAATGTCCAATTTACAAAAATGATTCTCCAACTAAGGTCTTGGTAATGCCCTTCTATAGTAAAAGTTTCAAAGAAGAATGTTGGAAATTGACACCATATGAACTTGACCAAACTTTCAAAAAGCCCATTTTTGACACTTGGTCCTTTAGGGGTTAAGAAGTAGAAGTTGACTTAGGATTTGCCAAATGGTATGGGTCACGGCCTCTCAACTTGGTACCTTGGGCTTTCACACATGGACAATCCCAAACTCCACAAATTGCAAATTTTAGTATTCTTTTTCAACTCAAAAACTTGGCACCTCGCCATAGTTTGGTCCTTTGGTACCTTCGTACCATTATCCATGTGTGAAACCTCCCTAACCTATCTTCCTAATCTCCAATCGATTGAGGCATTAAGAAACTATAATGATTTATGTGAAAGAAGTTAACAACTGTGAAATGCACCCTCCGTGTAGATGTTGTTCTATGTTTTTGCGACTGATCTATTACATTTGTAGATTTTCTAGGGCCTGTACAAGGCCTTGTTGTTAATCCTTTGGTGCCCAGTTCATGTATCTCCAAAACCAAGATATGTGCTATTTTTTTTCTTTGAGCTAACTTTGATGGAGATACAATGCCTAGTTTTAGTATCCAACCTTACAAAATTGAACTCAAACCATGATCTAAACTTTGGAAAGATTTTGCACAACATCCAATGGTTATTGGAAAAGATTATAGTGTTTAAAGTTACCGTGTATTGGGAATGAAAACTGTGGACTTTGGAGGGTATACTACTTTATCCATCAATGGATTCTTGCAATAATTATTGTAATTTGAATAAATGTGGTTCACATGTGCACTAGGTCGAATAGCTTCGCATAGGCATATCGTACGTGAAGAAAACATTTATACATGATTATTGACGATGTTTTTTACTTATGTTTACTTGATTGTATTTAAAATGTTCCAAACTTGTACGGATAGAAACTGAAGTTTTGTATGCAATGAGAGAGATCAACAACCACAAAACAATGAAGAAAATTTTCAATCAAAATTTAAGACCAAAATCATTTTGCATGTGTATGAAATACAACATCGTATGCGGCATGGTATTCATTGTATTTCAGCGGCCTTGGTGTAGTGGTCTGGGACATGACACACTAGTGAGGTGATTGTGAGTTCAAGTCCTACTGCCGGCGTCGTGCCTACCACCATAGTCCATCCAATTATGGTGGGGGGTCCTAAGGCCTCGTTGTGTGGGGATCCACAAAGCCCTTGGGGGAGATGACATGTCGGTTGTCTCTAAGGCAATTAGTGTAGGAAAGCACTTAGTGTAGAAAAGTGGTTACCCTTCAGAGGGGGGAGTAGTTCTTTTACACTAGCCTATGTCCCGTAGCCATATGTTTAGTGAAGAGAATGATCAAACACTATATTCACGTCGGTCTCCTTCGGAAACCGGAGTTCTTCTTCTTCTACATTTCAGCGTATTTGATGTATTTTGTGGTGTATTCCTAGCTTTTCCATGAGTTCTACAACTCCAAATCATGATTTATTTTTGCAGAGTGTTCATCTAGTGTGTGTGCAAATCTGAACTTCAAGTCCCACAACCTAATTCCTCATGGATTTCATGAAAATTGAGTTTTAACACTAAAACCGTCCCATTTCGGGTCTCCTGGGTGCCAAAGGGTTAATAGGTTAGTTATGATTTGTTGTAAATTCAGAAGTACTGTTACTTCCGCTGAGGCTTCAAGAGAAGCCAGAGTCTGCATGAGCCTTGACAAGGTGCAAATCTTCCCGGTAAGAAGTATGCTTGAAGCTGGACATTTGTGTCAAGTACTAGCAAGGAAGATGATTCAGATCAGAAACTCCACAAAAGCCTTGAATCACCTCTCCAGCTCGTCCGAGACCGAAAGACCGAAGAGATCCACATGAACAGGCGGAGCGAGGCATTGCAAGCGAGACTCAGAAACCTCACCATCGCTCAATTTCGTAGCTCCTCACCTGGAAAAACCTGCGATCGATCTGACACACTGCTCTCGATCTGGGAAATTTGGGAAGTGATTGAGTAGATCGTCACAGCTTTGAAGAGCAGCCCCCAATCCACGACGAGCAGTTAGTTGAGCGGCAGTCTGCGAAGTACGCGCCTGGGAAGGCGTGAACGGCGGCCAATGAAGTCTGAGCGTGGCGGTGCAACCTTGAGAGATCGTCATCTCGTCGAAGATCAACTAGCACTGTGCTAGGGTTGAACCAGCACGCTTCCACACGTCCCTGCATGAGGACCATCGCCATCGGCGCGGGAACTCGGAGAAAATGCGGGAAAAGCAATATTAGAAACGAATTAACTCCGGCCTGCAGCAACAGAGCGAGGCATCCGAGGAGGCTTTTTCGTCGCGGATTTTACAAGTTTGGGGTTTTTCACTTGGGGGCGGGGTGGTGGCCCAATATTTAGGGGCCCAGTGTGTGGAAAGGCCGGGTTTTGTGGCCGGGTCTAGGGTTTAGAGCCAGCTTCTTCAGGTTCCGTGACGCGCCTGCTCGCGCATCTATCTTGCAACTCGGACGCGGTTGTGCTCATCCAGGTCGCGCTCCTGATCTCCCTCTGTGTTTTTGATTACATTATTGGATCGTGCTTATCTTGGAGGTTACTGAGGTAACAGCTATCGAGGTTATCTAGCTTTCTCTCGACAGATCGTCGCATTAGTGTGGGTTTGTGTGTATCTCTTTGTATGTGCGAGACATGGATGTGATGATATCTGTCCGCCAGATCGCGCGTTTCGGCATGGATTTTGACGATGTGGTGTGAAGGTTGGGGTTGAACGCAAGCCGCAATTTATGGGATCTTTCTATCTGGAACAGTGTGCTTGTGTTCTAGAAATCGGAGCGATTTGGATGTTGAGAGGAAGAGGGGATTTCGTGCACACTGGTTGCGTTGATATTGGTGAGAAAGTGTTAGCGGTGGCGCCTCTCAAGGTGCACCGCAGGTATCTTCTTCTGCTCCAGATGGGAGAGAATATTATATTGGTAATGTGGTTGTTGGATTCTCGTGTGCAATGGAGCGCGATGGGTATCTGTTTTCATGTTCTTTAGAGGCGACCTGTTCTGGGTTATTGGTGGAGTTGGATGCATTGCCAAGTGAGTCTGATGATGTGAATGTGCTCCGGCTTCTGATGATGCGGGCATTGTGACCATTTGCACGATGATCTGTGGCAGGGAGCACGGCGATCTGGCTTCTGAATTCTATCTCACTATGTTTTGTCGGATAGCAGAAATTCTGAACCAGTTTTACCGTTGTCCTGTGGTTGTGAAGGTGGTTGGAAGAGGCAAGAGTGCAATCGAGCGTTTGGATGAGATGTTTGGACATACCTTTGCCATGTGATAAGGAGTTGATGATGACGAAGGTATGTGATGATTATGGAGCATGTCAGATATGTTACCGACATGATTTGTTCCTCTGTCTAAGCTTCTGACTCTGTGTAGGCTTTCCAACTGCGCAAGATTGACGAAAGTATGTTACAATGCACAAATCCCTGAGGAGTGCAATGCCAAGTCAAATATGAGCAGTCATGGAACCCAAAGGCGCGACTGACATTGCGATTCGCAACCGGAACTACAACATCAAGCCCGTGCAGGTAGTCGACGCGCATGCCATCGACGAAGACAGCGACTTCCCGGAGTTTGAGTTCCCTACCACCAACGGTGGAAGCACAATAGACACATGGAAGGCTGTCTCCACAACCGGCGGATCTTCTCCGCAACTCTTGCTAGGAACCAATGGCACCAACAACAGCGCCTGGGGTTTTCTCCAACCCGGGGGTATCTTCAGCGACGAGTCTCCCAAGAAAATGCCGCTTGCATTCCGCACCAAGAGCAGTGAGGACCAGAGCCCTTTCTTTTCCGACGCGCCGCCCACTAGACCCCATATCTCACTCTCGCCCCTGGCGACCTTCAAGAACCTGGACGTGAGCCTTGACAACGGGGTGGATCCCGTTGAGGAGAAGTTTAAACCGAAGGGCAACGGGCCGTCAACCCCGACGCGCAAGAGTGCCAGCAACAGCCTTAGCCAGCTCCAGGCCGATCTTGCCAGGGCGAAGTCCAAGACACCCGCCGCTTCACGCCTCACGACGCCTCGAGGACGCGACGAGACCCGCCCCGTCGTGCCCACGCCTGACCGACGCAGCGGCTTTATGAGCCCGCGCCGCCCTACGCCCGAGCGCTCCAGGTCGCCAGCGCCCTTCCAGACGCCAGACCGTGTGGCTGTCGCCCGGTCCCTCTCCCCCAGCCCTCGCAGTGTGACGCCCACGCGCGCGGCGACACGCGCGTCAGTCACCCCGCGCTCGACTTCGCCACTCCCGACCCGCCCTGCTGCGCCCAAGGAGCAATGGAACGGGAACACATCGCGAGCATCGGTCTCAATGCCCAACTCGCCCCGCTACATCACGCCCACGCGCGCTGCGTCGCTGAAAGCCGTGACGTCCAACGGCACCGTGGCGAAGGAGCTCCAGTACTCAACCCCACGGAGCGACCCGGTGAAGAAGGTGCCCAAGATCGGCAGCGATGACGGTGGCCACCCGACGCTCAAGGTGCGAACTTCACCGCCACTTACCCAACCCTCGGGATTCCACTTCAAAACCGATGAGCGCTCTGAGAAGCGGCGCGACTTCTATTCCAAGCTGGAGGAGCGCATGAAGGCCAAGGAGGAGGAGCGGCGCAAGCTGGAGGCCAAGGCACAGGAGGAGAAGGAGGCGCAGTTGAAGGAGCTGCGGAAAAGCCTTGGCTACAAGGCAAATCCAGTGCCCAAATTCTACCAGGAGCCACCGCCGCCCCCCGTGGAGATCAAGCGCTCCCCGCCCACGCGTGCCAGGTCGCCCAACTTTACCGCGCCACGCCGTCGCGACAGCTGCATGGGACGTATCCAGAATGGCAGCTTCAGCGAGTCCACAACGTCCAGCAGCGGCAGCAGCCCACTGCGCAGCCGCCTGGTGCGCAGCCCGTCACTAGAGAGCAATAGCGGCAGCCACAGCAGCCACTGCCGAGTGGTGCCCAAGGTAAAGCAGCCCTTCAAACCAGTCTGAAGGGACTCAGGTCGCAGGAGTTACATTTTTATGTGTCGTTTTGGTTTGTTCTTTCGTAGAAACATTGAAAGGTCCCAGTCGCTTCAGATCCTTCTGAGAATCCATAGATTAGTTTATACCGAGGTAACAGAGCTGTCCAGGCTCAATGTTCTCGCTCCTGGTCTTGCTTATATTTCGTTTAGTTGCAGTGTAACATGATGAACTTGGGGCTCTCACCAATCGATAGATGACATGGTCTGGTACTTAACGGATAGTTGATCTCTGATTGCCAAGTATTGTCATGAACTTGTTGTAGGAGAATTCGCCGGACAGGGAGCAAGAACATTGCTGATACATTGATGCATCTGAAGATTCAGATCAGTTTTTTCTTCTTAATCAACGTAGAATGGGTGCGCTGCATCCTTATCTCTTCTTTTCTGGACTCTCGTTTCAGATAATGTGGGTGAATTTTTTTGGTCAGTCTTGACCGTCTGTTTTGTGATCTGTAAACTGGTACCATTGTTTGACAAACATGGATGCCAAGAATCATGGTCTTTACTATGAACACGTGAACTTATCGTTAGAATGATGCAGAAATTATTCTTATCTCAGATCCTGTTCCATTTAGGCTGGCGTTGAGTGATGCCTTTCAGGTAGGTGTGTCTTCGACGCTTATCTGTATCATGCTAAATTCTCGGTGTTTTGGGACGTATCCTGACCTGAACAGTCTCTGCGCGCTATCCATTTTTTCACACATACCAAAGCAAATTTCCAGTTCGTTTTAGGCTGTAGATCCGACCTTCATTTCTCTTTTGTGGTTGGAGCTATCAACTTGCAAGTCATGTCAATAATGGCAAGATACGGTGCATAAACCGTTGACAAAGCAGTACATAACATTAGCTGAGCAACTCGTTACTGAGGAGCGGGCGTGAATAACCTGTGTTTGATTCATTAGCAAATCTAGACAGATCAAGAAACATGGCCCCGTGTATCTACACTATGTCGGTGAGTACATCTACAGAGGCTGTGGTAGGAGTGGGACATTCTTCTCATAACAAATGATATTTCCGTTGCAGAATGATCCTGTGAGATAATTTTTTTGTAAAATCGAATTACCTTTTCACCCCGAGAATATAAGGGTTAACCCTTAGAACCGTCAGTCATATGTACATGCACATATTTTACTCTGTGGAATTTTTAAAAAATCAAAAATTGAAGATTCTTCAACTAACATCTTTCAATATTTGAACCTTATCATGTTCAAATACAACATTATACATGTAAAATACCTTGGCCACCAGGGGCTGTTAATAGTTCTCCACTGTAGAAGCACCACAGAACTTCACTCTCCCATTTTCAAACGTCCGCCTTGACACCCAAGTTTGAAACGTCAAACCCATTCATCACATCTCATGGCCAAAAGCAAGCCACGCTCCCAACAGCCTCACTTTTCGTCCTTTCCGCCTCCAGCCACCATGATTCCTCCCCAGGTTCCCCAGTCCCACGTTCCCTAAAAAAAATGCCCACCCTCCTTGCCAAAGTCCCTACCACGTTCCCACGAGATCCCCATGTTCCATACCAGGTTCACTAAAACTAGACCAAACACCGGACGAAATTCAAATGTACAAATACCCTAGAGGATGTTCTTCATAATCTACGAAGTCCGTAGATTTTTTGTATCTTCCAGTCGCTGGTCTTTGTGCTTCGTGAATCCTCGCCATGAACAGTGATGCAGCGTATGATGCTTCCCGCGGCCACCTCGTTCGCAGCCCGCATTTCAGCACATGATGATGCGAGGCTCCTTCGCTACGACAACAGTTTCATCACTCATCACGCCACTGCAATCATCGCACAGCTCCATCTTCACGAAGCTCTAGCTCTCCTCCCATTAGCATTTCGCCCGCCGTCGCATCGTTCATCAGGATGTCTGCCGCTACCTCTGGTCAGTGCTGGCCCTCGCATTCAGTCTCGGCGCTGTCCTGGAAGTGCATTTTGTAACTGTGTATGGAAACCGTATTGTTTTTAATGGTTGCATTTGTATATTTTTTTGGGTGGGTTTTCGTTCTTGTTGCGAAATCGGAGCCTCGTGATGAGAAGTGCAGGGTTTTTGGCGTTTGGGAGAAGGAGGTGATGGTAGGAAGAGCTGGGTTGAGGAGTGAGGAGATGGGTTTGCTTTTTGAGATAGGGTGGGATTTCAGGGTCAACTTTCTTGATAAAATGATTTTTTTCGATCTTGGATGGGTTTTTTTTGGCAACAGAGGCAGTGCCCAGCCCGATCACGGATGAGGAGGCTGGCTCTTTGAATGCACCTGCAGCACCTTCGAGTGAGCCTCTGCCTCCGAAGGCGGAGACAGGGAACCTCGCGGCTAATATTGTGCCTCACATCCTCAATTTGTATGTACAGTAGGATTTGCTTTATTTTATTATTTTTCTATTGCTTTTTTTTTATTGTTTTTCTCGGATATTGTGCTCGCCAGAGTTGACAGCAACTTAAATCACTTACTTGGCGCCGATGAACATCTCTTTTGATTCATTCAACTTTTCATGTGCTTACACCCTTCACTGATGTGGAAAATCAAGGTACAACTGCACCGCAACCGCCGCTGATTTCGAAATGTATGAACCGAAGGCGACATTCGAGGATCCTCTCATGCAAGCACATGGGTGTGTCTCGTTTAACATTTTGAAATGCAGTTTCTGGTACCAGAAACTAGACTATGAAGAAAAAAGATCTGTTACCGCTCCTCAATCATCAACGTCAAGGGTATTTGTGATGGACTGAAGCTTTTGAACTTGATGTTGTGCAGGGTGAAGCAGATCAAATCTGCCTTTTATTCTATACCTAAGGTTATGCTTAACCATTTGATGATTCAGTTGCATTATGCATTAATTTCTGGTTCTGAATTTTGATGGTTGACTGTTGTTGGAGGAATCAGGTTTTCAAAGACGCTAAAATGGTTGAGTACACAGTGACTGAGGTGGAATCTGCCCCGAACTCTGGCGAGGTGGTGAACTCTATCATTTGTCTGACTTTTCTTTTATGATTTTTCTGCTTGACACACATTCTTGAGTGGCCATGCTAGCTCTCACTGAGATTGAAACTTTGCTGTAACCGTGCAGGTCTCAATAGACAACCTGCAGAGATATAAGCTCGGATCGAAGACTATTGACGTGGTGTCGCTCATCAAGTTGCAGGTCCATTCGAAGTTTATCCTGATTCTGTTTTTGTCTCCATTAGTCAAATACATGTTATGGCCTTCAGGGCTAGTTTTTGTGTTCAGGTTTTACGTGAAATCAATGGTGTAGTTTTTGTTGACAATTGAGTTATTTCTAGTGTCACCCGACGTTTCAACAAGATACCGGTCTTTTAATTTATGAAACTAGTGTTTATTTTCTCATAACAGCTATTCTCCAACGAAGCGCTTGGTGGTCTCTAAACTCAAGTTAGAACTAGTTCTAGCCGCCTTTGAGTAGGAAGGAGAGGATACGTTGTACCATGAATCTTAACCACTTCTTTTCTCTATAAGTTGATTATAGAAATTCAATCATTCAATTTGAAAAAAAAGTTCAAAACTTATGGTGTCTTTGCCTTACTTTACAAATACCCTCAATTGTCTGTATGATTTGTTCCCCTGCAGGTTGAGAATGGGAAAGTGGTGCGCCATGTGGATATGTAAGTGTATCATTCTCAAAGCGATGAACCCTGAACCAACACCAACAGATTAATTTATTCCTTCACAACATTATTCTCATGTTTATACTGAAACGCCATCTCTTGGCAGGTGGAACAAGAAACCGTTGCTGGACCGGGATTCAGTCAAGATGCCCTTGATGGGCCGCCTGGTGGAGAAGCTGCGCCGCGGTAACATGCTCGTCACCCATCTCTTCATGGGCGGCAAGGATCCTAAACCTCAGTCTTGATCATATGAAGTGTTCGAAACTCAGGCTGTATACTAGTATTGCATTGCATGTACTATAGCTATCATACCAACGTCCAAGTCTCCAGAAACGTCTTGTACGTTCACCCTATATCATAAGCTGATGGTCCGAGAGTAAAAGCATTTTGGCTATTTATCATTTATAACAGAATCTTTCAATGAAGGTTTTCTATTGTTGCTGAAGCTGCAGCAGGGCTTGATCTGTACTTTTCCACATTATGATCGTGATTTTTTACAACGATTTGAGGATAATAGGCATGCCGAACATGGGCCGCTGCACCATGGTGAAAGTAGGACGATGCTTGTAATTCGGCGACGGCAGGATCTCGAATCGCCGGATCGCCATAGCCAGCACGATCTTCGCGTCCATCAACGCGAAGTTGATGCCGACGCAGGACTTGGGCCCGAGACCGAACGGCGCAAACGCCTGCGGATGTGTGCACGCGCCGGAGACGCCGTTCTCGAATCGCCCCGGGTTGAACTCGCCGACGTTGTCTCCCCAGAGATCCCTGTCCTGGTGCAGCGCCGCCAGCGGCAGCTCGAGTATCATGCCCTTGGGAATGAACACCTTCTTCAGCTGCAGATCCCTGGTGGCTTGTCTGTAATTCGCCGGCGCAGGCGTAAATAACCGCAGCGTCTCGTTGATGATCATCCCCACAGATTCAGAACGAGACGAGAGATGACATGCATTGAGACGAGAGACGCGAGAGACGCACCACTTTCATGCGAGAGAGCGTTGTGCCGTTGTAGTGTGCTTCTTCATCGCCGAGGATGTCGACGGCTTCCTTTCTAGCGCGGTCCTGCCACTGGGGATACTGCGCCAGCATCAGCATGACGGTGTTGGCGACGGTGTCCTGGGCCGCGAAGTAGAAGAGCTTGCAGTTGTTGAACACGGACGCGAGATTGAACTCGGAGGTGCTGCAACCGCAGCGGCTCCCAGAACACGCTCCAGAAGAACTTGAGCACCTGGAACACAACCGCACTGATCGCCACCACAACGAGCGCGTTCCTCACTTCCGCCATGACTCCAAGCTTTCAAAACTCAACATGGAAGCTCCAGACACTTACATGCACCACATAAGATCAGCGACGTCCAAGGTGCTAAGTACTGCACTTCGCACCAAGAGGTAGGTTGTGAGCACTAAGGGTGTATCTCCATGTGAGCCCGACCCAACATTTGGACAAAGGATTTATTGTCCCTCCCATTGCGCATAAAAGTCTACTTATACATAAAAGAAAGAGGCTTGTTGGAAAATGAGATTCTACCCTGACAATGTGACTTGGGTGTGCAAGCATGATTTGTAAGCTTGATGTGTCATTCAATCAACATGTGTGTCAAATGGGAAAAACCCCGTAGAGCCATGAGTCGTGGGGAAACTATTAACATAAACCCCCCATAACCGTCAGTTTAAGTAGTTTGCATATATGGAGAGCCCATATTATAATTAAATTATTTTTTAGTGATAGCCAATAGAATTACAGTTTCAACCCAAGTGATTTCATATTTTTCCGATGTGATATAAATTAGTTATTAATTTCCAAAGTCACATGTGAAGAAAGTTGGGTCATCGTCAATAGGTGGGGGCTTTTTTTAGTGATAGCCAATAGAATTACAGTTTCAACCCAAGTGATTTCATATTTTTCCGATGTGATATAAATTAGTTATTAATTTCTAAAGTCACATGTGAAAAAAGTTGGATCAGCGTCAGTAGGTGGGGGCCATGACCCTCCCACAAATGGCCTAAAACCACCAACAAAAAAAGTGGAAACCGGGTATTACTCACCTTAAAACTAAATTTGAAAGATTTTAGTTCCCTCTATCTTACATGCACTCTACATTCACTAATTTTGACAGCAACCCATGCCCATTCATGCCATGATGCAAAACCGTCAATTTCACCCTTCTATTCATTTACCCTTTAAACCACCAGCTTTGAAACCAACTTCCGCTACCCATGCCTAAGGCTACCGGCGCTAAATTAGTAAGTTGGTTACATGTGCAATTATTGGCAGTTTCTAGTGAAAACCTAGATGTTAGTCATGGAATGTTGCCGGTTTTAGACGTGACTACCTTACTAGAGCCATGTTGTGTCAAATTTTCTGCATGCTCCGGATGCCATATAAACACCCTCCCCTTTTGCACTCACAATGCAGTGGAGTTCTTTGATATTCAGGAGTTTTTATGATGGTGAGCGTATTGTGATTTTTGGAGGTTGTGGAGGTGATTTTTTTGTGAGACATAGTAGACCAAAGGTACGATGGCATTTGAAGCTCATGATTTGATTTAAATTGACACCCACTAAATGGGATTCTTTTGTTTTGCATGCAATGTAGATGCATGCTTTGCAATAGTGGCATTGGCATGCTATGTTAATTTGTTGACTTCCTAATTTGAGTTGGCATTGTGATGGCATGTAATAGTCACTATTCAATGAACATAATGGGGACGGTTATGCCCAAGTTCAATTTTTTGTCCCATGCCTTCTCTGATTTCTCTTTCTAAATTACTCTTGAACTACATTCTATGACCCCTCGGAAAATGAATCAACAATCATGTGATGCTCAAAACAAAGGCGTGATGACATGATGGATCACCAAAACCATTTTATTGGAAAATCACATGGAGAACCTCTGTAGCACTGTAACTTCCTAGATTTCATGCATGGTACTAGCAACATACCATTTCTTTAAGAGTTTTTATTTGGGACAAACTGCATGCTACAGATTTTAGACTTGGATGCAGAAATTTGAGATTTATACAAAAATGAACCAGTGTAAATCATTCTGTGTGCAGAGGGTTTCATATAATTTGAGCATGCCTTGGGATGACAATGATGAATTGTTACAGGAGTCATAATATGAGGATGCTTCTATCAATTCTCTAGTTGAAGAAAATGAAACTCTGAGAACTTGTGAAGACACAGTTTTGGGAGCTTTGAATCCTGGTTGAGTTTATACTTCTCGTCATTTGAGTGAGGATCACGTATTGATTTTGTGTGAGTTTTGCAAACAAGATTGGATGTTATATGGTGCAGGGGTTGAATCCATCAATCTTTAAAAGAACAATGGGATGCAATAGCTGAGAAATGTTGGCAATGTGGGGTTCATCGAAGTCCTCAACAATGATTGAACAAATGGGAGGCCATCCGCATTGATTGGGGTAAAGTATGGGATTATGAACAAGCAAGTCCTAGTGGTCAGAAATCTTATTAGGAAATGGATGGTGGCGAAAAACATTTTGCGAAGACATATCCCGCAGTTTTCAAGGAGGTTTATGGTCATTTTGACTTCATGGTTGCCTAAGAATTCACGAGCTGCAAGGCCAATTGAAGTATTGGAGACTGACAGTATCCAAGATAATATTAGTATTTTCTTACTTACATACTTTTATATTGGAATTATTTTGAATACATAAACTAATGTAATCATAGAACCAAAAAGCAAAGAACAAAGTATTTTCTAAAAGTATAAACTTGATTTCTCACTTTACGTGGTTTTACTCATATTGTATTAGAATTATATCTTTAGTTAATTTTTTCATTATAAATCAGGTTTAGAATTGGGTTGTGAAATAATTTTGATATTCTATACAAATCCTACGTTCACATGTATTTAGTATTAACAAAAAGTTTTTTTATAACAACATGGTGATAAATCATTTCATTGTGAATTGATAATTGATTGTTTTATTGCATTATAATGATTTTATTTGTTGTGTTCATGAAAAGTGGTTCTCATTGAATGTAGGCTCCCAAACATCAATTGAAGAAAGATCAGAATTTGGTAGAACTGGGAAACCCTGCAAGTACAATCCTAAAGTTACCGACTCCATGGCTCGGGTCATGGAGAACAACCATGAGAAAACCATACATAGAGAACCACAATAAGCAATGCCATAGGTTCTTCTATGCAACATCCGTAATGTTTTACTTATTATTGTTATTAAGTCTATATGGTTTTTTTATTATGATATTAACCCCTACGTGACCAAACTACCATTTTTTATTAGTCCTGACTCCTTACTTTTGACTATTTGGATGTTCAAATACTTGTATTTGAAAAAGTAAAAAATACTACATGAACTACACTTTTCAGTGCACTGTGAATCGTGTCAGTTTTAGTCAAATTCTGTTTGAGAGAATTTTTCAAAAAAGGTCACTTCAACATTCCCTACTATTAAAAATTGCTATTTTGGAAAAGTAATGATGTTCTGTCCATCATCACTTTTGCTTTCCTTGAGACTGTAATACAAAACCTATTTTTGACCAAGCACACCAAAATTCAAATTCTAGAAATTAAAATTGTAAATTTGGTGAATTTTTAAGGTAATTTTATTCAATATTCAATCTTATAAAAAAAATAAAAAATTGGATATATAATCTTGTGAATACACAAAAGAGGCAATAATCTCTTTTGCAACAAACTTCATCAAAGATAGGTCACATATTTAATAACATCAAATATTCATCAAACGTCACATATTATAATACATCTAGATTTTATTCTTATCAAACAAGGATGAAAGTACAAGAAGATTTCATATATTTGTACATGATAAGAAGTTCCTTGATACATTTATGGATGAAGAGTCGAAGACAATGTCAACATCAAACTAAAGGACCTAGCAATAAGTGCACTATACTACTTTAACCTAATGAATTCATTGTAATCCTATCTACAAAGAATTGAGATTTTTACTATGTTTTGAAACTTGTACTAAATGACTAGCTACAGCATGTTGAATTAATAAAGCCCCATCACTTATATTGTTTCCTCCAAGGTCTTACTCATCATTATTTTCTTCATTTGTATACGTAAATTGTTTATGGTACCAAGATCAAAATCGCCTTTGTCCAACATGATGTTGTGCAAAATGGCGTTTGTGTATGGCGAGAATCATCAATAATAAGCTCTGGTATAGAAACACCGTGATTTGTTCTGTGGAGGCCATTTAATCTTTCACCTATGTTAGTTTTGCGTTTGAAAGTAGAGTTTGAAAATACGAGGACATCATGAATAGAGCCAGGATATCCCACAAACACATCTAAGAACTTGGTATTAGAATCTACTATGCCTTGTATTATAAAACTAAGGTTTTTATCTCAGTCAAATAGATCGGATGCTCTTTCATGTGGTGGGCGTTCAAGTTCTATGTGTGTACAATCTATTGCTTCACAACCTTGAGGTATTCCATGCAAGTCTTCAAATCTAGCTTTAATTTGAGACCAATTCCTCTACATTTGACCATTTAATGTAGTTTTTGCCATGAGTAATTAAGGATTCCAAGAATCTTCAAACAACTTTCGATACTGTACAATTGGAGATGCCAATCATTTCTCCTACCATATTCATGCTTTCACCAGATGTTAATTTCAATTACCATATTCATGCTTTCACCAGATGTTAATTTCAATTACCATATTCATGCTTTCACCAGATGTTAATTTCAATAAGGCAATAGCGAATTGTAGTGAAACCTCTCATTTGCGATTTGGAATGTTGACCAAACCTGGAGGTGTTCGTCGTTCAAGACCCAACTAAATCACAAATATAATTGAAGGTTGGCACTGAAATTCTAAACATTCTTTCAAAATGTTCTTTAAGTGTATAAACAATATCTTCCAAAAATAATGATCTCCAGCTTGTTGACCGAGGTTTAATGTACCTTGGTCCACATTGAATTCCTTCAATGTCTATACGTGTCAAAGCCAATTGAGAAATCAAATACATCACTACATCTTGAGAAATTCCAATATTAGCAATACCCATTTTTAATCTTCGTCTATCATAACTTGTTAAAAATCAGTAATAAAAATATTAGCGCTAATTTTTCCTTTTTGCAATCTACACACATAATGATTTACACTGGTTCATTTTTGTATAAATCTCAAATTTTTGCATCCAAGTCTAAAATCTGTAACAAGCAATTTGTCCCAAATAAAAACTCTTAAAGAAATGGTATGTTGCTAGTACCATGCATGAAATCTAGGAAGTTACAGTGCTACAGAGGTTCTCCATGTGATTTTCCAATAAAATGGTTTTGGTGATCCATCATGTCATCACGCCTTTGTTTTGAGCATCACATGATTGTTGATTCATTTTCCGAGGGGTCATAGAATGTAGTTCAAGCGTAATTTAGAAAGACAAATCAGAGAAGGCATGGGACAAAAAAATGAACATGGGCATAACCGTCCCCATTATGTTCATTGAATAGTGACTATTACATGCCATCACAATGCCAATTCAAATCGGGAAGTCAACAAATTAACATAGCATGCCAATGCCACTATTGCAAAGCATGCATCTACATTGCATGCAAAACAAAAGAATCCCATTTAGTGGGTGTCAATTTAAATCAAATCATGAGCTTCAAATGCCATCATACCTTTGGTCTACTATGTCTCACAAAAAAAATCACCTCCACAATCTCCAAAAATCACAATATGCTCTCCAACATAAAAACTCCTGAATATCAAAGAACTCCACTGCATTGTGAGTGCATTGTGAGTGCAATGGGGGGTGTTTATATGGCATCCGGAGCATGCAATTTTTTTTTGACAGAGCATGGCTCTAGTAATAGTTTCTCCATGACTCTAGTAATAGTTTCTCCATGACTCATGGCTTTACATGTTTTTTTTTCCATTTGACACATGTGTTGATTGAATGACACATCAAGCTTACAAATCATGTTCGCACACCCAAGTCACATCCACTATTCATGAAATTGGTTTCTAATGAGCTTGTTAGAGTAGAATCTCATTTTTTAACAAGCCTCTTTCTTTTAGGTGTAAGTAGACTTTTATGGTTGATGGGAGGGACAATAGTGCACACCTATGTTTCAACAGTAAACCCATTGTCCAAATGTCGGGTCGGGCTCACATCAAGATACACCCTAACAAAGCACTAACTACCATGTGGTCAAAATATTTAGTTGGGGCTCAAACGGCCATGTTGCAATTTGAATATTATTAAACCATGGAGTGAAGTATCTATAGTAGTGGATGAGAATGTTCACATCAATCATAAATACTCTACACTTACTTAGGGCGTGTTTCCATGTGAGCCCGACCCGACATTTGGACAAAAGGTTCATTGTTGAGATTTGGATGTCCACCATTATTTCTTTGATCATGTATTAAAGACCACTTACACATTAAAAAAAATGGAGGTTGTTGAAAATGTGATTCTATTCAGACAAGCTCATTAGAAACTAATATTATAAATAGTGGATGTGGCTTGGGTGTACAATCATGATTAGTAAGCTTAATATATTGTTTAATCAACACATGTGTCAGATGGATAAAACTTGTAAACCCATGAGTCATGGGAAAATAGTCACTACACTACAAATGGCATTTAGTGTAGTGGACATTAAATACAAACCCATACACTAATTGTAAAGTTTAAAATTAGTGTAGTGACAAAACTATACACTATGTGTCATCTACTACACTAAATGTCAATTCTAGTAAATAGTGGAACATAAGGTTTTTTACTTGTGGACATTTAGTGTATGAAACCTAGAAAATGATTGTGTGTACATTTTGAGCATCAAAGTAAAGAAGATTTTGAGTATATTTTTAAAAACAAGAATTTGCAAAAGAATATTGGAGAAAATAGAACGTAGATATGGAATGAAAGGAAAATTACAAAAATTGGACAAAGAATAATGTACATATGGAAGGAAAATGAAACTGCAAGTACAAGTTTGGAAAAATAAAAACTTGGATTTAAAAAGAAAGTGCGAAAAGAAAGGAATATTGGAAAAGGAAAAAACATAAATATACAATAAACAAAAAATAAATATAGAAATATACATCATATATTCATTAAATATGCATTACATATTCATAAAATATTAATTAAATTACATTAAATATACAAATATACATTAAATATACAAATATACATTAAATATACAAATATACATTAAATAGTCATTATATATTTATAAAATATACAAATATACGTTAAATAATCATAAAATATTCACAATATATACATTATAATTTCATTACAATTTCATTTAATACATAAATATACATTAAATATTATCTACATATACAATATATGTACATCAAATACACATCAAACATACTTGAAATATACATCATATATACATGAAATATACATAAAATATACATAAAATATACATCAAGTATATTTTAAAAATATTCATCAACTATACATCAAATATACAAATATACAAGAAAATAAAATTTGCAAGTTTGTCATAAGAAAAATAAGAAATATAAATTAATTTACCTAGGGCAAATTTGGTACTCCTAAACCTTCAAAAATTTGATTGAGTTTTGCTATAATATCTTAAAGATCTGGAAATAATTGGTTAATATTCCACGTGCCATCTAAGCCTAAAGCTAAACGACATCTAATCATGGATTGTCTAGCATAAGCCATATTATCGCAATCCACTAAGCAATTAACATCTTTAATTGGATCGACGGCTAATTGATGAAAAAATATTTTTTTGATTTAGTAAATTTGCCGGAAAATTGACCATCACCATGAGGGTTATTTTGCTGAATGAGCTCGGATTTTTTTTGTCTCCCACCGTTTCCTCCATGCATCCTTGATTTTTGAAATTACAAAAAATATGTGCCGGTTGGCAAAGGTGAGTGGGACATGGGAGTAGATATTTTAATACGATTCTTTTTTTAGCTGATACGACGCTAGTGAAGGGATCATATTGTGGCCCAAACAATTTTCTACCCAAACGCATTTTATACGGTTATGAATATCCAGTTGATATGCCCTAGATTCTTCAAAGTATTGCGGAAAGATGAATTGGTCCATTCATCCTTTTGGGCCCGCATGATCACATACTCTAGAAATGGAATCTTCTAAAACCACGAATAGGATAGTTACTGTTGTCATTACTAAAGACTAACATGGAGGTTTCTATGATTGCTCTACGGCCTCCCGAGATTCTCACAACCATGGTTATCTTCTCCCCCGGCAACAATATCTCTATATTTTACCGTGGTATTTCTACAAAAATCTAAAGTTCTACCGTTATCCATATTAATGTTAAAATGTGTTTCATCTATGTTTTTGATAAGATTCTCATCAAAACCCCCCAATTAAAACCCTCGTCGCAAAAGTCCCAAATGATAAGCCATATTAATCTCGTTTCTTTTCATGAACTACAAGTTAAACGGCCCCTTTGTGATAGTAAAATTATATTGTTAATGTCCATAAATGATATATCCATGAGTGGTTGATTTTTTTGGTTAAAAGCCTATCATCTTTAAGGTCCCTACATTGAGCGGTGTAGGATGAATTAAGGGATAGAAGCATGGAGATTGCTAATTCAATGAAGAGAGCGGAAGAAAATTTTACCCTTGAATTTTTGTACACCTCAAATGATTGGAGCAGTCTTGGGTGGAGCCACCGGCCCCATTATGATGTTTTTGGGTCTCGACCAATCTTTGCCTTAGTAAGCACCCGTTTTTGCTTGCTAAAATGACTCTCTGTAAATGATATGGCCGTAGTCGGATGGGGTGTTATTTGAGGTAATAAAGTCTCTTGAAGTGTCCACCAGCGTTGAGATCAAACGATGTTGGTGGAACGTCGTGCTCTGAAATGTTTTGGAAACGCGCTCACAGTCCTACCATACAAGCCCAAATTGCCATAAAGGCTCTCGTCTTCTACCATTCAAGCAACAACGTTCTGGCGGGTTTGGATGGTGGAGACTTGTTGCAATGTGCGCAGACGGCGTTCGTTTGAAACGGGCCCCATTCCTGCATGAATGCAAGCCTTGGTATTAGCATCCCAAATTTCTATTAGGCTATATAACTGAGGATGGTATTTGTTCATCCATGAAATGCATACTTGTGTGGATGGAGCCGGCTGTTTCGATGGATCCCAAGAGGTGGGATGACACGGGTGAGAGGACAAGTCGGCTGGCCGGCTTGGGTCTCAGCATGGCGGGCTGGCTGCTGTTTTAGTATGACTGAGAAGTGTGAATGCTGGAATTCAATTCGGTTTAACTGAGTCTCCCGCAACTGGCACTGACGAACGAGTGCAGCTGCTGAGTGACTGAAGCTGCCAGGAGTCGTGCGTGTTGCGCTTTTTCAGTGAAGCTCGTCACCTTGGTGACCCATAAGTGCTGGATAATCCATACTCGCTAGATAACCCATACTCGCTGGATAAACAAATACTCACTGGATAACCCATACCCATTGGATAATCTATACAAGTTGCTGGAAGTTGCCCCACCCCCTATACACTCGAAGTATAAGCCCCCCGATGGAAAGAACGCAGGTGTAAAAAAACCCCACGCAAGTAAGTCCCTAAAAACAAACCCCGCACAAGCAGGCCCCAAAAAAAAAACCTTTACAACTCGGTCCACATAAGTATGCTACTCTTGAAAAGTATGCTTCACAACTTCACAACCTCCAACATACCGTTCTTACTCAAACTAAAAATTGCAAGGAATGCAAGAGGTGGGAATGGGAAGATAAAGGGATGAAGTTGAGGATGAGACGAGGAGAATAAATGCATGGTGGCCGGTAGGCAGTTGATTGGGGGCTAACACTAATTATTAACTTGTTAACATATTTTTGTGCTAGGATAGGCGGTTGATTGAAGGCTAATACTAATTTTCAACCTTTTTACAAATAGTGTACAAGGGTAGGTGGACGATTGAGGGATAATATTCATGACAATGGCAACCAACACTAATTGCCAACTTGTTAACATATAGTGTACTAGGATAACTACACTATTTGTACCATTACACTAAATGCCATTTTTAGTATATTTCCATGCTTTGTCTAATTTTATCTATGCTCTTCATGCCATGGAATCATCATTCTTCTTTTATGTGTAAGTAGACTTTTATGCATGATGGAAAGGACAATAGTGCACACCCAAGTTTCAACAGTAAACCCATTGTCCAAATGTCGGGTGATACACCTTTGCTACACTAAAGATGGTTTTTAGTTTAATGGTACAAATAGTGTAATTACCCTAGTACACTATTTGCTAACAAGTTGGCAATTAGTGTTAACCACCATTGTCATGAATATTATCCCTCAATCGTCCACCTACCCTATCATTAGTACTCGCCCCCAATCAACCGCCTACCCTAGCACCAAAATTTGTTAACAAGTTGATAAATAGTGTTAGCCTTCAATCAACTGCCTACCGGCCGCCATGCATTTATTATCCCTGTCTCATCCTCAACTTCATCCCCTTATCTTCTCATTCCCAACTATTCCTATTCCCATCTCTTGCGTTCCTTGAAATTTGTAATGAATATTTGATGAATATTTATATATTGAATGAAAATTTAATGAATGTTCAATGTATATTTTATTGAATATTAAGTGTGTATTTAATGTATATTTGAATATTTAATGGATGTTGAATGAGTTTTTAATGAGTTTTTAATGTATACTTTATGACAATTTAATGTATATTGGTATGTTTAATGAAATTTTAATGAGATTTTAATGAGTTGTTTTTACTATTTAATAAATATTTGTAAATTTTATGAAATTTTAATGAATCTTTATATATTCAATATGTATTCAATATGTATTTGATGAAAATATAATGCATATTTGAAGAATATCTAATGAATATATAATGTATATTTTTATATTTATTGTATATTTATTGTATATTTATTGTATATTTATTGTATATTTATTGTATATTTATTGTATATTTATTGTATATTTATTGTTTATCTATTGTTTATTTATTGTATATTTATGTTTTTTATCTTTTCCAATATTCCTTTCTTTTCTCA
Source organism: Bryoerythrophyllum caledonicum (assembly GCA_963971425.1). Lineage (NCBI taxonomy): Eukaryota > Viridiplantae > Streptophyta > Bryopsida > Pottiales > Pottiaceae > Bryoerythrophyllum > Bryoerythrophyllum caledonicum. The sequence goes on along the minus strand of OZ020521.1, from coordinate 3,791,085 downwards.
TACTCCTAATTCTTATTTTTTCAATCTTGTACTTCTAGTTTCATTTTCCTTCCATATGTACATTCTACATTGTCCAATTTTTGTGATTATCCTTTTGTTCCATATGATTGTTCTATTTTTCCCATTATTTCTCTTGCAAATTCTTGTTTTTCTACATGCACTAAAAATATTCTTTACTTTGATGCTTGAAATGTACACAAATCATTTTCTAGGTTTCATACACTAAATGTCCACAAGTAAAAAACCTTATGTTCCACTATTTACTAGAATTGACATTTAGTGTAGTAGTTGACATAGTGCATAGTTTTGTCACTACACTAATTGTAAACTTTACAATTAGTGTATGGGTTTGTATATAGTGTCCACTACACTAAAAGCCATCTTTAGTGTAGTGGAGTAGTTTAGCTTGTCCATATCTCTACCACTACCTACTTTTCTCTACTATTAATGGCATGCAACAAAATGATGGAATGTGCCTTTATCATTAATCTACCACCTCGTTGCCACTGTAGATAATTCACTAGCCGAGTAGGATGCGACATAGGATGGATTGTTGTGGTGTGATCACATACAAGCCACTATTCTACCTTCAACACAAATTCCAATCAACCTCCTGGTGGGAATTAGGGGGCCACTTCATACAAAGGCCAGACTTGCTAAAACAAACTCGACTTAGCTAATGGTGGGTGTAACGATGAGGTGACTACATGTATAGGAACATAATTTTGCTGCAATCTAGACGTGGTTTTTGTTCATTGTATGAGGAACGTAGTGTAGGTTTAGATCGCTGCGGACATGAGGTCCACTTACCACACGTTTGTTTAACCCTTTAACGCCGGAGAGGCCAAAAATGGGCCTCTGCAGCACTGCCTCCATGAATCCCGCGGCGTTAAAGGGTTAATCCGATGGGAGATAGTTTCGCTCACTGTAGTGGACATAGATCTACGCACTTGTCTCACAGGTCGTCGAGTTGACTATTTGGTGTACGTCTGATCCGGTGGTGTAACAATGACGTAGGTGGAGCCAAAATCTCGGGTCTAAAAAGACAATAGATTCCGTATATGTCAGGCTCTCTGCTTGACCAACGTCGCCTGGGATATTTATTATTTCTTTTAAGATTAAGAATAGACCTAGGATTTGCCAAATGGTATGAATCATGGCCCCTCAACTTGACCCTTTGGACTTCACGCTACAAAGACCCAAATTCTATAAACTGTATATTTTGAATTTTTTTTAAACTCCAAAGCTCGGCCATAGTTTGGTCTTAATTGAATTTGGTCCTTGGTCCCTGTGCGAAACGCCCCTCAGAGCTACATAAATCACATTCTAGATATATATATATATATACATAAACAAAACTTGATGCAATTTAAGTACTAATTAAGTTTTAGGTCATTCATATGACATCACAAACTTAAGGAGTTAAGCTTAGTTTTGGAAGCACTCACATGAATTCAATGGGTTCCAGGACCTGGATTCGATGCAGGTGCAGACCTCCAATTGCAGTTCATCTCCATAGAATCTATGAAAATTATCTTTATGACATATTTAACAAAATCTGGGCTAAGCAAAGTCTGATAATTTGAGAAATCTCCGGATGATTCTAGTGTAATTCAACAGGAGATCTCCCGACGATGCGTTGAGTCCAAAGCCCAGAATTCATTGAATTTTCCAGATTCAGCAAAATGATGCATCAGTTTCTAGTGTGAAGAGCATGGCAACGTAATGTGAAGGAAGCTTTCTGAAACTGACACAAATATATATGCGGTGTCAAATATTATGGTGAAGTACGTGTCACGTGCACTTTCTGCCAGGGCACCAACTTCGATGTCGCAGCTCGCGCGTGGCGCTCCTCAAATACTTATCACTATTATCACAGAACACGTCAAATAAATCGATGAGCAAGTGTTGGAGCCCACGTGATCTCTCTTGCTCGTTGGTCGTAGTTTTTCCCGAGCTTGCTGGTCAGAACTTTGTCGATCGGACCTGCAGATTGTGATAGCATATGGTTGTGGACGTCAGGATGATGCCCGGGTTCTTGAGATGAGCGGATCGGAGATGGAGCGTGTTTGGAGAATCAGGGCGTGCGTCATGGTGGTCATGGTGTGGACAACGATCATGATGGGTGCGAGTGCTCTAGAGTTTTCTCGTCAGGAGACGTTTCTCGTGATGACGCTTCCGACCCACTGCGGCGAGCCGCACGCGCTCAGGTTCAATATCAGGGCGAACGGGACATCGTGCGAGCTCCTCGTCTCACTCACCCCCTCGTCGACGTCCATCATCGACGTTGATTACAACGGCGGGCTATGGCGGGCGGAGGAGATCAGGTTCCTCGCCGTGGACAGGACGGTGAACCTCACGTTCGCCGCGGACCCGCGCTGCGGCGTCGCGGTTGGCAACGTCGAGGTGGGGTTGGAGGATGACTACGTGAAGTCCGTGACGCTGCGGACGCGGCTGGCGTGCTTGTATGCGCTCGTCGGAGCCGCGGCGGTGGCGGTAGCAGTGGCGTTTGTCGTGGGATCTCTTCGGAGTCGTCATCTGTTCAGGTTGTGAGAATTTTCGAAGATGTGGCATTATATTTCCCCAATGAGGGATCAAACATTACCTATCAGACTAAAATTTTTTCGTTAACTCGATGATTTGTGCATGAGAATTCAGCACTCTAGACAACGATCCTACATTTGGAGCTGGATACCAAACTTTTCTTTCGCTTTTTTCGCTCTCTGCAGTAGACTGCACAGTTTTTGGTCAAGCTTTTCCAAATTCATTTTGAGAGGCGCATAATATACAAATAATAGAAGACCCCTGGCTTCGTATTGTTACCAAATGTCTAAACTGTGGTCAGAGTGGCTCATCAGACACACAAACCCTGCTGCTCATAACACTCTACAACTCTTCTCTTCCGCTCAGGAACATTACGTTCCGTGCACTGATACCCAGTGAAAAAAATGACAATGGACAAGAGAGCCAGTCAGTGCACAAATACTCCCTTGGTTTTGATCTAAACCGCCTCCACCATCAGGATCCGTCCAGTGTGGATTGCTCTTTGCCTATCCGAAATAGGTTGAGTGACTACCCAATTGAGTATGCAGGCCACTGAATCGAATAGCCCACCTTCATCCAGTTTAGTGGTGATGCGCCGTTAATTCAATATCAGGGCTTGTGATCCAGGAACATCCAGGTGCGGATTATACAGGTGCTCATTTGCCCGCCTTCTCGGGCCGCCCTCGGCGCCTCTTTGCTGTATGCGCCTCGGGAGCATCGGCTGGTCGTTTAGCTGACTTGTCTAGTTGGATGGGGTCAATTATCACTCCAGCAGTCTTCAGCTCCTGTGGCATGGACACAACAATGTAAGGTTAGTAACAGTGGAGGTCCAGATTGGTACTATAAAACAATCAGGCCACTGGGTCTACATATAAACCACAATCACTAAAACATTTATTAGATTCCATCGACAATGAATGAGAGTGAAGGGAGTGAACCAGACAACAGAAGTAATATTGTCAGAAGAAACCATATATATCAAGCAAGAGGAAGGTAAAGGAAGATAGCTTACCGCAGGACGAATCATATCGCGGAAGACCTTTTCACCGTTGTACTCACGACCGATTGGCATGCGCAGTGATTGCTCGAACACTTCCTTTGTCTTCATTGGAAACGGCACCTTGGTAGTATGATACTTGGCTCTCTGTAAAAACAGAATAAAAAGACACTTGAGACAACCCCATCATGAACACTTACCATCACCTAGACAAAGGTTGGATACTAAGGCCACAGCGGTAACATACCTTCTTATCCACCTTTTCTGAAATGACAACGAACTTGAGATTCGCGTCTTTTCGTTTCTTCACTGCTTCCTCCCTCTTCTTCTTCTCGAGCTCTTCCCTCCACCCGGGCTGCTCTCTCTTCTTCTGAGCATGAGTCCACTGTCCCCACCCTGGCAACGCCTTTGGCTCCTCAACTTTGACAATCTCCTCATCCATAGCCCGGGATTTCGTGTCATAAAAGTCCGCCTCCACATCGTCTCCTGCAAAGGCTTGCCGAATCAGGTCTTCCTGTGCTGCGCCCTTAGTTGCGAGCTGAAGCCCCTCAGCTTTCGATGGCGCATCCTCGTCGTCGTCATCTAAGTCGAGGAAAGATGTAGTAGCCTGTGGAGGTTTTTGTTTCGTGTCAACAGTCGTGGTGGCAACCGTGGCTTTACTGCTCTGGAACCCTGTCTTCTTGTTGAATACCGAAACTTCAACCACACCTGTGGTTGTCGTTTGCAGGTCTTTGCCCTCCTCTTGTGAACCACTTGCCAAAGCTGGTGGAGCTTCCCTCTTGTTCTTTTTCTTATTCTTCTTTTTCTGTTTCTTGGCAGATTCTCCAGCAACAATTGCCTCTTTGCTGGAATTTGCGGCGTCCAAGTTTGATTTCTTTTCTACCGCTGTCGCTGATCCTGACTTCTGATTCCCAGCCTGATACAAACATTTCGTCAGTTATCATTTACGGGTGGAAAAGGATCTCTGGAACAGCCCAAAATCTGGAAGTAAATAGTGAGTCTCAACCTGTGGACAGCTTAGCATCTACACATATTTTGGGGCAATCAACATGATAGAGTATAATCGACACCTTTTTCGACTTTGCTCTTGGAGACGCCTTTCTCGCTTGATGCATTTGGAACTTGCGCTTCTTGCTATCTTCCTTGTCTTTATCATCATCGTCTTCGTCTTCGTCTTCGACGTCAAGATCTAAGTCTGAGTAGTCGTCGTCCGTGCGATTTGATTTGGGTCGTTTTGCATTCTGCGCTCGTGACGCAACCGCAACATCTCCAAAAGCAAGCCTACCAGAATGTCCAGCCCCTTCATTTCCAGCCTCTTCCTCCTCATCAGCTGCGCCATTTCCCTCTTCATTTGCTTCCGCTTGCTCTAGCTGCTCAAGAATAGCTAACGCCTCCTGCCGCGCCTCATTCCTTTGCTTCTCCATGGCACGGGCCTGCAAAAAGAAAAAGAAAATGAGCGCCAGAACCAAGAGAAAATCATTGCATCCACAAATAAGAGGCAATAACATCACTGGACCAGCCCAATCAGCTTTCTATCCAAGAGTTCTTTGTAAGACACACTGATAAGTTAGCAATAATTGGTGTAGTATCTGTATGATGCTTACCATGAAGGGGAGAGCAAATAGACCGGTTTTGGGAGCCTCTGCATCCTCGTCGAACTGTAAGGCTTCAAATGTGGCTGCCTTGGCCTTGGCCAACATCTTTGACCTGCCCTTACCCGTTGCAGCAGCCTCCTCATCGTCTTCCTCTTCGCTACTGCTGCTGCTACTTGTTTCGCTTTCACTCAGGTCTGCAGACTGAATCTTCCTTGTCAACATGCTGTGCGCCCGAAGCTGCTCCATGATGGCGTCGCGGCTACCGTCCTCATGAGCCTTCAAGCCCCTCTTCAGTATCCGCTTCGCCCATCGTGAAGTATTTTTGTGCTTCAAAGTCATGCGCTCCTGCAGAATTAGAGCACTAAAAAGGGTTAATCGGCCTGGTACTCACTACATGACAGGCTGTACTTGAACACGGTTCTCCTCCTTAAATCTTCACAGTTTTGGTGCGAATAGAAGAACGATATGAGACAGGAAAGCAAGAATGCCAGACCTCAGCTCGCTTCTCTTCCTGCTTCAGAGCTGCGTCCTTAACAGCCTCCTCGTCTGTCTCCATGAAGTCCCTGATCTTCTTAGTTTTGTCAAGGCGGCGGAACGTCTTGGACTTAATCTTCGCAACACGCTTTGCTTTTGCTTCGTGCTGGAATAACAGACTGCGCATCTTCGACAGCCGCTCCTGCCTTTCTCTGACCTCATCAACACTAAGCTGTGAACCCCAAAAATCAGCTAAAGATCAGAAACACAGACTCCATAGCACTCAACTTAAAATACGGAAACTATCCCCATGATCATTATATAGGCCTCAAAATAACTTGTGGTCATGAGTTCAACAACCAAGCATGTAACTCAAGGGGCCAAAAAGTGGAGGAGAACAACAAACCTTGTTGAGTTCAAGAGCTTCCGCAGCCTCAATGGCCTCAGTTACCACCATGTTTCCTTGCTCCAGAATCAAAGCCACTTCCTTTTCCAGATCGGTAGTAGGTTGGTGCTTGTCTGCAAGAGCGGCAACAGTCGTGGTTGTAGTGGTCTCTCTCACATTGAATGCCAGCGATGGCGCTTCACGATTCTTCTTCACAAGAGGCTGCCATTTTGTCACTTCGTCTTTGCTTTTCTCGTACCCTGCTTGACGCTCCACTCTCTCCTGCAACACCTTCGGCAACGGAGCACTTATCGCCTGCTTCTCCTTCTGCAGAGGCTCCATGCGTTTCCGGAGAGTCCCGATCCCTGATGCGCCTTGCAGCGACCCCAGAAGATCCTCCACACTGATTGCGGCAGCACCCCCATTTGTGGTGTTCAAGTTGTACTCCGATTCTGGAAGCGCCTCGGACCTCACCTGCTTCTTCCGCTCCTTAGCACCACCATCTGACAAGGGAGGTTAAACCAGTCAGACCAGGAGTCGCAGGAAAGATAGCGCGCAATCACCAAAAAAATATATCAAGGAACCAATAAACCCTAACCTAACATCATTCAACACCAGCTTGTAGTCAGCAAAAACCATATCAAGGAACCGATAAACCCTGAATTATACCATTTCGTGGCTGTTGAGGTTTTCCAGTAACAGCCTCCAACATCTGCTGATGCTTCTCATCATCATCGTCATCATCCTCTGCTTCTTCTTCTTCTTCTTCCTCTTCATCCTCGCCGTCGGATTCCTCCTCATCTTCAGAATCTTCTCCATCGTCCTCCTCATCACTGTTCAAGTCCAAATCACTGTCAACCTCCGTTCTCCTCTTCGCCTTGATGGTCTCTTCGAGCTCAGCGTCCTCTTCACCAAGAGCCTCGTCTTCATCAATCTCCTCGTCCTAAACCACGACAACAAAAACATCATCAAAACTAAGCTCCCAAACCTTAATTATCGATAAACCCTAAAATCAATGCCCATTTTATTTTACCTGAATTCCTTAAACCCTGAGAAAAACCCTAATTTCTCTACCACAGCGAAAATTCTCGTTCAGAAACACAATCCCCACACACAAAGACGAGACGATCGCCACCAATTACCGAATCCCCAAACCCTGAGTCCATTCATGGTTGCCCGGAGTTCCTTAACCCTAATTTCCCTACCTCGAAATCCGAAGGAAGCTCAAACTCGACACGCTCCACATCGTCGTACCGCCGGTTCTTCCCTGCCTCTTCGTCCGCGACGCCCTCCTCGTACTCGTAGAAGTCCTGCCGCGTAAGCCCCTCCTCCGCCTCGTCCTCCTCCTTCTTACTCCGCCCGCCGTCGAGCTGCCTCAGCAGCCTCGAGTCCAATCTAGGCCCTCTCCCTCTCCCTCCTCCTGCAACAGCACTAGTGCCGCCTCTCCGCCCCCCTCGACCTCCACCCCCTCGACCTCCACCCCCTCGACCTCCACCCCCTCGACCTCCACCTCCTCGACCTCCTCCTCCTCGACCTCCACCGCCTCCTCGACCACCGCCTCGGCCACGATTGCCGCCCTGGCGTGCCATGTCGGCGGTCTGTGAGCAGGTTGCGACGTCTGTTTGGTTTGGTTTCGAGACGATTTGTGTCTGTGTCGAGAGTCGGGTTTAGTGTGGTGCGCCTTAAACCCTACATAAACCCTAGCTCTCTCCCTCACTCTCCTCTGCTTCCCTTTCCAACTTTCTTCCCTTTCCAACTTTCTTCTTTTTCCTCACGATGAGGTTTACTTTTGCTTTTTCGCGTAGATGATTCTTTTTCACTTTACGCTTTGGATTCTCCTCTTCTTTGCCTCTCTATACCACTGGCTTGAGTCCTAGTTGGACCAATATCGGGATTTTGCGATACCTACCTAGTATCAATGTTAGATTTTTAATAAAATGTGATTTGGGTTGGATCCTAAGTATCACGTGAATCAAATTTTTGGAGACCTAGTATGAATATACTCATTTTTGGATATTGATACCTATTACTTTTGAAGACCTAGAACAGATATACTCATTTTTGGATATTGATACCTACTCTTTTTGCAGACCTAGTATGAATATACTCATTTCTGGGTATTGATACCTACTCTTTTGTAGACCTAGTGTGTACGTGGGGCGTACGTTTTGGATTTTGGGCAGGTTCCTAAAAAAAATTCAAAAATCTTTTTTCTAAAAACTCTTGTAGAAGAATTGTCCTTGGTAAGAGCTCCATGGAGATATTATTATTATTATTTCTGGATTTATGGTTTGAAAGTTAGTACCACTCAAAGTTAGAAATGGGGACTCCGAGCAGCTCCAAAATTTTGCTAGAAGTCTCTATTGACATTGAGATTTTCCATACATGTAGAGAATATTACCTTCTCTGAAAATGTCCAAAAAAATTCTTGTCTTTAGTATAAAAAAACATTTTAACTCAAGTCAAACATACATACACATTTTGGGCAAGTAGGGAAAAAAACTTCATCTTTTCTACATAAAACCTAGAGATCTTCATATTTTCACTTTTTATTTTAGCTACAACAATATGTGGTGTAAAAATTCTCATTGACCGTTTGGATTATCATTCTAAAACACATTAAATTCTCAAAAAAATAAATCATAAATTGACAATTTTTGAACCTCCACTCCTTGCACACTTGTTTTGAATATGCTACACCCCTTCTCTACCTCTAAAAATTGTTGTATACGCAACTAACATCATGCTCAACACAATGGTAAAAGATTTAGACCTTGTGTAATGCAAAAATTTAATACCAAGTGAAGTCAAAGTCTGTTGCTTCACTCAAGGCAGGGAGGAACTTCAAACACTATAATATTTCTATTTGTGTAGTAAAAGTGTATGAAATTTTGTGAGTATGTTACTTAGTTAGTCTTTATGGAGATCCTACGGTCAAAAGGATAAAATATAAGGTTTTATTTCCTTCCTTACTTATTGCACTAGAATCAACGATTTTAAAGTGTTTTTGGTGTGAAATTGTCATGGGCTTTTATGGGTTAAGTGAACATAGGGATGTAGGGTTCCGTAGGTAGAGCATGCAAGGGGTGAATATAAACATGCGGCACGGAAAACAAACTATGAGTACGGTATCACAAGTAGGTTTTGAAATTTGATATGTGGGCAATACGGGTAAATTTTAAGTATCACCGCTAAAGTGATACTTGGCGTGCTAGGGTATTCAATACCATACTCATACTTGTACTCTATACCAAACAGAACCACCAATAATGGTCCAACACTGTAGACTCCACTCTCACGATATGATAGAGAACTAATTTTGAACTGAATTGCAAGGTTTGCGATTCATCTTAACATTGCCAATCTATGATTAGATTTTAAGGTTTTGTGATATTTTAGAAGGTGAAATAAGAGAGATTAGAATTCACACCCTTGGTTTTCTTTCTCTTTTTACTTGAGAAACTTGTATTCTTTTTGTCTTTGATTCTCTTCTTTTTGGTGCTAGTGGATTTCCTTCTCCTTACACATATGGGAATTCCTTTCTAAAACTCTCATTTCATAAACAAATTACTGTCTTCAATGTGAGCCAGTGTGAATTTCGTTTGGTGAGGGCTCTTTGTTGTACTGTACATTTATAAGACTTTAGTAAAAAATCCTCACAGTATTGGTTAAAGTGAGTTGAAAATGAAGAAACTTGGTTGTTCAAGATAGCAAAAATGTTTGATCATTCAAGCAATGGGCAACTTTAGTCATGATGTAAAACTATATGTTTCTAAAAACCTCACTTCACATTTTACCAAAAAGAATATTCTCTTCCTTTTGATATGCGCATTCTATCTTTCCACCTCTCCCCCTACCTTTGCCCAATGCACTTGTTGCTTTCCACAATGGAGGCAACGATGTTGTGCGGATTATTCATTTGACCATTGTTGAGAGGGAATGAGTGAGGAGTGTTCCTCAATCAACAATACAAGGGCAAGGCAACAATGTTGTTATCAAAGCCCAAGTGATAAGTGTTGTAGCCAAAGACATCAAGATTGTTGTAAAGTTTATCCATAAAATGCACCTCAATAATTGTTACTCAAATTATGATTCTACCAATCTGCATAAAGTCAACCAATGTTGCACAATAGATGTTACTAAAGGGGACCCTTTTATAGGCAAGGGTGAAAATGACACAACAGTGTCTATTGATAATTGTTGTGTAAATTGTCTATCCATGGCATGACCTAGATGGATTCACATTAGAAAAAAGAGGTGACCCGGAAACCCCACTATACACATACTGTAATAAAGCCACATATGACACTTGCCTTCATAACCTAGGAAATAATAAGACCTCCGGACCGGACCGCATACCAAACTCTATCCTAAAAAATATGCCCCCAAGGTTCCACAAACTACTAAACCTCTTCTTCTCCCACTACTATAAACAAAAACAAATCCCTGCTTCATGGAAAACAAGTGCAACAATCCTACTATACAAAAAAGGAGACCCATCCATGCTACCGAACCATAGACCTATTGCATTAGCCAATACCATCTACAAACTATTTACGAGCACACTCACATCAATACTATCATCATATGGAGAAAAACATAAAATATTGCATGATAGCCAAGAAGGGTTCCGCATAGAAAGAAGCACCGCTAGACAAATCCAAACAATAATAGCCGCATTAGAAGACGCACGATTTACAAACCAAGACATATTTATATTGTATGTTGACTTTAAAAATGCCTTCGGCTCTATTGACCATGCTAGACTTTTAGCCATAATGACGGACCTTGGATACCCCAAAGATGCCACCGCACTAGTGGGAAATATATACTCGGAATCCTCAACCGCCTACATAGGATAACACTTTGGTAAAACTAAACCCATAGCCATCCAAAGAGGAACAATACAAGGAGATACCCTAAGCCCATATTTATTCATTATATTCCTATAACCACTACTTAGATGGCTAGATAGAGGCAACAATGGATACACATTTCGGACATCACAAACCACCATCAACTCCACGGCATACGCGGATGACCTTGCGGCCATTACCAACAAAATCAACGACATAAAAATACAACTCAACAAAATAGACAGGTACTGCAAATGGACAGGTATGGATGTAGGGGTCCCAAAATGTGCCGTCACTGGATGCCCAAATAAATCAAAAACAAACCCCACCGCATTCAAAGCCCTAATACAAACCTCTAACATTCATTACCGAAACCAACCAATACCCGTACTACACCAAAATGAACCATACATATATTTAGGAATAAGCCTCGTCCCCTCCCTAAAATGGAAAATCCAAATCCATGCCACTACCGAAAAATTAACTAAACAATGCAAAGAACTAGTAGCTTGCCCGGCCACTATGAAACAAAAAATAAAAATGATCGACACAGTTTTAAGACCGGGCGTGGCATACAACTTCTATGCGGTACCATACTCAATGCCCGCCATCAAAAAACTAGACCAAAAGATAACGGCCACACAAAAAACCGTATGTGGCATGCCAAAATGTATGTCTAATATAATAACCCAACTACCACACAACCTCTATGGACTAGAAGCCTTCTCACTAAAAAACGCATACCTTAGATGCATAGGAGAACAACTCCAGAAGGCTCTAAATGACAGCGGCAGACTTGGGAAAATATACAATGGCCTAACACATCACATCCTCGCCCAATACGGGGAGGCCGAAAACATACCTAGAATAGAAAAGACAAACAGCACAAGATCACCAATAACATGTACCTTCTTTTTACTAAAACATGTAGCAAAAGTCCACCTAAAAAGTACTCTCCCCAACTTTCTTATAGAACCAACATCACTAGGAAAAGCTTGGACTCTTGAAACACAAAGTCATTACACACTCAACACACAACTATCTCAAAAGTTATTACAAAAACTCCTATCAAAAAACATATACGAACTAAAACAAATCTCCCTACCTAACGGAACACACATCATGAACAATGAAGAATTCAAAACCTACAACTTCATCCCATCAAAACTAATTAAAAATGCCCTCAAAATCGCACGACAACTCTTTTGCCACCCAATATACCCCCCTCCACCCAATACCCAGGCCAATACATATATATACTCCCATACACTTAGAGACCCATTCATCACTATAAACAACGACATCACCCCAAGAAACACCCCCCTATACTCGATACACCCTCCCCACTCCCACCCACACCACCCCCACCCCCCAAACCACATCCTTAAAAACCCCACCACATATCCCATTAACAACATCATACACCACGAATACAAGGAAAAAATAGATAAAAACCAAATCGAAAACAATTACACTAGATATCTATGCCAATGGACTCACAATAACCACACCTACAACAAATGGCTCCCCCAAAGAAATCTCTTCCCAAGACACAACCAAAATACCATTACACATAACACAAATAAATTGACACAATATTATCAAAAAATTCAACACAAATTTTACACCAAAATTATCCAAGCTCACCACCCACAAAATCAACCCCAAGGCACAAGATCCGTCACCCCACCAACAATAATCCCCCTACTAAATATTTACACAATAGAATGTAACCCTGAAAACGACATTCTCACCTCATCTAACACAGTTAGAATTGACAAAGACCAAGCACACTTATACGAAGAAGATGGACGACACCTCTTCACCATCCCAATCACTAGGCTCACATGGTTATGGAATCAATACAATACTAAACTACAAACATTGAACCAACACCCCAACCATTCGAAACCGAAGTCATATGGCTATACCAAAGATACAAATATAGAATACCAAAAAATAACCCCCTTAAACTTACACAATATACTCTACCCATACCCATACTAAACTCATTAATCTCAACATTCAACATCCAACACTCATACTTCTCTTCCCCCATCACATGCTCCACCAAACTCAACAAATTTTACTCCCCCTTTGAAAGAGATAAAATATTCGGATCACTAGGTAAAGCTTTTGACCACAAATGGATAGGCAATGGTATGGCCCATCCCCACAATGAAGAAGAAACACAACAAGCACTACATTGGGCCCGCCTCGCGGCCAAACATGATCCAAACCACACCTCCACCCTAATCATAACCCCCGACAAAAAATGGTATCAAAATTCTAATCCACACTTGGGCCCCTTCCCTAACACACACATCATTGTACTATTCGAAGCGGACTCAATAACATACAAAGAACCCACTATCCCGCCCGAACAAAATAAACCTAGGCTTGAACTAGCTACATTACAAATACTATGTGTCCATCACCAAAACAAAACAATAGGGACCTTAGAACAACTCACCACACTCACATCCAAAGCCAAAAATCTAAACATAAACCGAGTACACACAAAGATATGCCCGACCACACCCCTCCAAACTTGAGTCAATCGCAGCAAAAAATGGTCTAAACTAGAATACAATATCAACACACCAAACTACTCCGTGACAAATCCCCCCCTCCCTAATTACCCCACACACACACATCCAAAATATGACCCCATACAAAGATGGATCCTTCAAAGAACCAACAGAAATCAGCCCGGGACATTGGCATAGAGAAAAAGCCTGATATGGCATATACAATCCCAACAAAGAAATCAAATTAGCCAAAAGACTCCATGGACTTCAAACCATCCTTAGAGCAGAGATGATGGCCATACATAAAACACTCGAAATCATCAACACAAAATATGCCAACGAACCCGTACATATTTTTACGGATTGCATCAATGTCATCTATCTACTAAACACACAAATAACACACCCCACTCTCCACAATAGCCACCCCGACAAAATAACACTCATGTCCATGGTACAAATGCTCCAAAATCGAACACAACCTACTACACTCCATAAAGTTAGAGCCCACGCCAATATAGAAGGAAATGAACAAGCCAATAAACTTGCCAAAGAAGGAAGAGAAAAATCACATAAAAACGCCAAAGACCCACATGAACATGCACATGCCACCCCATACTACTTCCAAAAAGAGGATTGGCCCTCCAAAGATGACACCCCGGACAAAGGCCCGGTCCGATTTTTAGGAAAATACCTCAAAAAACAAGACACATACAATGACATTGACACGATCTCCGAAAACTTCCCTAACATAGAAAAATGGACAGACAACAACATAGACAATGAACTATCTACAAATTTCTGGAAAAATCCCACCATTCTTGATTCACAAATTACATGCCTTATTAAATTCCGCACTGGTCAATACATGGGGAATGCCCGTAAACAACTCTTCTTCGGAATTGAACGCTTCCCATCCATAACATGCCCCATATGTACATCTACAGACCCCGACACATGGCTACACGTTTTACTCAAATGCCAAAACCACCACATACACTCCCTCATCATTAAAAGACATAACAAAGCAATATGGGAAATCCGAAAACTAATTACCTCACATAACAAATCCCAATGCTTCATACTCATGAATGCCGGTACTTTCAATGACAACCCACAAGAGAACACGGTCCCACCGTGGCTACTCCCATGAACATGTGCTACCCAACGATGTCACTGTAATGCCAGATTCAAACCCGACATACTATCCGTAAAAGGCCTACCATACAACGACCCGCCACCCACCCATATTGATCCAAACTATACCATTCAATTTATTGAATTCACATATTGTAACAACAGATTCTCACCAGAAACAATTGAAAACAAAATAAACAAATATCAACCCCTCATCAACGACATCAGAAACCTCGGATGGAAAATTGACCCCCTCGTAGTCATCACGGCCGGTGCCCGCGCCACAACCTACATCCCACCCATGAACACCCTTGAAGAAACCTTCAAAATACCCATGAACACAATTAAACATACCTTCAATAATATAAACACCATCACAATCCAACATGCTATGTCCATACTATTACATAAACGAAAAATTGAGAATAACCAAACCCTCCCTGATCCACACAACACACCATAAAACACCTCAACTCTCCCACCGCCCGCTCATCCCCCCTCCTCCACCCCCAGTCCTTCCCCCCTTCCTTGTCTTTTCCTTTTTCTTCCTTTTTCTCTTCTCCCCATTCCCTTGTTATGATTGTGGCTTTCTTTTGCTTTGGTTTTCATCCTTATGGTTACTTGTTACATAGTGTCTACCCTCGAGAGGGGGAAGTAGCCCCATACTACTAATTCCTTGCTTGGTGAGCATGGTCTTAGTGGTGGTGCGAACAAACACTTTATTCACGCCGGTCCCTTTGGGACGGACGTTCTTCTTCTTCTTGTGTAAATTGTCATTAATTTAAGTTTTTAGAATAGAAAGTGCACTACTATTGCTTGCACTTTTATACATTGCTTTAGAACTATGTAGAAACTCAATTTTGAACATCACCAACTACTTTATATGATTTCTGCCAATATATTATGGTTTTATTTGTTTTCAACCAATAAGTAACTTAGATTTATCTATAACTGCACTTCTATTTTTCAAAAATAAATAAGGGACTTCTCTTCATACATTCACGGATGGTGGTGTCACAATGGTGTCCATTGATAAATGTTGTAAAAATTGTAATTAAGTTAATTCATTGAATAAAAAATTGCACAACCATGGTTTATATTTTAAAATGAAACCTCTGAATAATGTAAAAGTCAATTTTGAAACATTATCCACTATCTTATATAATTTCTACTAATAAATTATGCTTTATTTCTTGAGAACCAATATACAAATAAAGTTTTTTTGAACTTTACATCACATTTCTCCAAAAAAATTATTCATTTTTATGTAAAAACAATGAGGGCTACCAAGAACTTTCCTTCATTGTTGACCGCTTAAAAATTTGTATTATTCAATTTCATAGTACCCTATCGAGCTATTCCAAAGTCCATCTTTTGATGTTTGAAGGAGCATTATTTTTCCATATAAATCAAAAAATAAAATATTCATATTCATTAATTATAGTATTTTTGAAGTAGTACTCATCGTGCAATAAAAGCACTCAAGACTTTGACAACTCTTAGATCGTATTTATTGCAAAGTAGAAACATCTTGTAAAATCTAAAAGAAGGTTAATAATATTAATTACTTGTATGCCTATGAAATATCAAAATTAGTAGAAGAGCTTGATATATTTGTTCAAATTGCATGCTTTTGTAAAAATTTACTTTGGATTGCATAACTCTTTCATCAAATTTCTGGTGCGTGAAACCATATATCTATGGAGCTCTCACAGTAGGCAACCTTAAAATAAAAATTCAAAAATCACAAAAATACAACATTATGCAAACATGGCTAACTTATAGTATGGATTGTGACATGTGGTTTAAAAGCCAAATATCAATAAAAGCTTTAAACAAAAATTACATTCCATGAGTATAAATTACCACATAGTGGCATTATATTTGTAGGTATCCAAACCACCACATACATTCTTTAATTTTCAAAAATCACAATAAAGCAGTATGGAAAATACAAAAGTTAATCGTATCTTCTAACAAATCCCGTTGCTTCTTACTCATGAATGTCAAAACTTTCAATAACAACCCACAAGAAAATATGGTTCCTTTATGGCTACTGCCATGGACATGTGGAATCCAAAGATGCCATTGTAATGCTAGACTTAAACCAAACATACTTAGTCTATGTGTTAAAGAACTCCAATATAACGGCCCCCCACATAGACCCCAATCTCACTATCCAATTCATCAAATTCAAATATTGTAATTATAGATTTTCACTAGAAGCTATTAGAAACAAAATAAACAAATACCAACCACTTACTAATGACATTGCAACTCTCGGTTGGAAAGTTGACCCTCATTGTCATTGCGGATGGTGCTAGAGCTACCACCTTCATTCCACCAATAAAAGGCCTAGAACAAACATTTAACATCCCCATTGGCCCAATCACAAAAACATTCAACAATATCAACATTATTGTCATCCAGTACGCAATGCACATTCTCCTACATAAACAAAAACTTGAAAACATTTAACTTCTCCCCAAACTCCAAGGTACTGTAGGTGAACCTCTAGTTTGGCGTTTATTAATTAGAAAAATCCTTGCCGAATTAAGTGGGAAATATTTCATGAAATTGCCGAAACTTGAAAAACTCTATATTTGCAGATTTTGTCACATTGGAAGACATCAAAGGGGAGTGGGGCTTGGAAAAGCCTCAATGGTTAAGGCGTGTGCCAGGTAGGCCTGGCTCCATGAAAACCGGAGCCCGCCTCTTAGATCCGTTTTTTCCGGGACGTCGATTTTGAGTATTTTTTGAGCGATTTCTTTAGAACTCTCCCTTACTTCTGCTTGCAGCGCATCAATCCTGCAATCTCTATACCTCGGGGAAGAGATTGCGCCGTTATTCACTCCGTTTGAGGTAATATGGAGAAAAGCGTGGCAGTTGGTCGTTTCAGTGCTCTGCAGGTAGGAAGCACGCCTTCCTCCTCAGCAGCTTGAATGCACGATGTAAGTAGTAGTGGGGAAAGAATAGATAGTAGTAGTCATAGATATAACACTAGACAAAAATAAAAATGAGTAACGACACCCTTGGAAGACGTTGGCGTACGAGGGCAGTAAGGCGCGACCGGGGGAGCGCGTACCGAACCAACCACTCAACACTGGCACAACAGCAACCATCGTCGACACAACTCGACCTAAGTTCTTACTACGCTCGACACCACAGGTAAGTCTTGCTGACCCGAAAACTCTCATTTCTGCTACAGAGGAACCAACGGTGAGCGTAGAGGTGGCTGCCACCACCCCCTCCACTCTTGCAGCTGCCAACCTCAAAGACGCAGCCAACACGGAGGAATCACCTACCCCCAACCCCTCTCACGCAGCGGCGCCAGTGTCGCCCCCCTACTCCGACGCCTCTGATGAAGAGATATACGAGATGCTGCGCCAACAGGTTCTTCGGGATTGAGCGGCGGTCGACGAAGTTCTCCATGCCCACCCTCACCTTCGCATGACACACCAGCTCCCTGAACACGAAGAGGTGGCCGGGTTGGTTAACCGAGTAGCTCCAGACCTCTCACCATTCCTCTATACATCCTATCCAGGGGTCTTCTCAACGGCTGCCACCACCACCCCCTCCCCTGAACTGGATCAACCTACACCTGAACAATGGAAGGAAGGTCAGCCATTTCAAATCCACCTTCCACAAGCAATTGTAGACAATTCAGGAGGAACTGATCCACATGAAAGACCACACGATAATAGGCCAGATCACCAGTAGACACCCAGGAATCAGACAACTACTCACATGGGCCAAAACCTGCCTACCCCGATCCTTCCTATCCCTTACCTCACGCACAAACAACTTCTTTGAGCTTGTCTTCAGCGATCCTACAGGCAAAGAGGAAACCCTACAGAAGAAATTTTATGAACTCAAGGATCAAGAGGTGCTGATTTTACCTTGGACGCCCTACTTCAACACTAATGGCTCGATAAACCGGAGACGCACGGCAGTATGGGCACAAGTCGCCGACCTTCCTCCTTGGTACCGCAAGCAGCCTCGACTCGCAGCCATCTTCAACAACTTTGCCGAAGTCCTCTCCGTCGACAACTCGGAGAGCTATCATGCGAAGCTATCCGGACCACGGGCCCGGATACTCACAACATGTCTGGATAAGCTTCCTAAACTCATCACCCTGCCACGCATTGGCGCTCCGGGAAACACGGAGCACCCGGTAGAGTACAGTGGCCTGCCATCACAATGTGAATGTTGCCGCAGCTATGACCACGTGGTGAGTCGTTGTCCTCTTCCACGCTTTCAACCTGCGAAGGCCACCATCCATCAATATCAACCTCAAGAGACCCCGACCTCCAAACGGAGCAATCAACAACCGGGAGTGTACAAAGCGGAAGCTGCCAAGAGTACCAATCACACTGTCTACAATGCCAAACCCACTCGCCGCTTACGCAAGGTGAAGGCCACACCCCGCTGGACCATTAAAGCCACCCAACCAGGCAGCACAATCCAAGGCTCCATCCATCTCTCAAACTCAATAGACATACCTTTCATTGATGAACATGCAGGTGAGCACCACTTCCCAGCACCTAAACAAGTAGCTCATCACGAAGGAGAGCAGCTGAACGGTCCACTCCCGACACCCAAACTGGCAGCCCACCACGAAGAGGATCAGCACAACGTTCTGCACCCGGCACCGACACCGGCAGACCTCCTAACGCCAACAATAAACCCACAGGAGCCAATAAGACAATCTTTCATTTGGAAACCGGTTGGACCAACCACGCGGCGACACATAAACCAAATCAGTTTCCCCCCTCCCCAGGACTTCGGGCCCAAAACGCAGGATACCAAACCATCCACCTGCACAAGAAATTCCTCGCGGCATTAGGAGTGACTGAACTTCCCCTAGTGACCTCCTAGAGCATGTACGTTGCAGTTCTCATCTACCGGGACCGTCATGGCGTGAAAGACATCCTCCAAGACTTCTCCTCTGGACATGACCAACCCGTAACATCATTCTTCCTCAGCCACAATACCTTCCAGACCCAATGGAAACCCCAGGAAGCCAGAGAGCACCTCACCAATGCAACAATGCTGCAACTTAGAAAGAGGATTACCTTGAAAGCCAAAAGCCAGAACCCACTGCAGAAATGGCAGGACGCACGGTGGATGTATGACCACCTCCAAATCTCCAAATCCACCGGCCTCCTGACGTGCTTGGTGGCAGTCATGTACGACAACAACATCTTCACACTCAAATCCTCCCTTGCTCGCAAATGGCAGCCCCTCCCACCATCTTTGCTTCAACTCTGGCCACCAACACCACAGACACCCTTTATCAATGGCCATTATCCGGTGAAGAAAGAATCCATCTCCTCGGCAGCAAAGCTCCTTTAACCATACCCGATGTAGACGCGCATGGGACCTCTATGGATCCCACTTGCAGCCCCATCTTATTGTCTGACAATGAGTCAACTAGACTCTCTTCAGGCCAATCTAGCTCTTATGATCAAACACCTAACCTTAGCGACGTTTAACGTCGAAGGCTTTGGCCACGACATGTCCGGTGTTAGAAAACGACGCGAATTGAAGGACTTCTTTAGTCATTCAAACCCTAAATCCGACATCCTTTTCCTCCAAGAGCACAAATTCACTCTACAAGACTGCCACCGCCGCTTCAAACAAATGGACTTCCTGGGCGGGGTGTCCTCTGGAATGAGGCACAATACTCAGCTGCCAAAGACAGTCTTCGCGGTGGCACAGGTATCGCTCTCTCACCTCGGCTCTTACCATCACTGCGAACCCACGGCGTCATTGTCCTCGGCCGTGCCCAATACATAACTCTACAAGCAGCCCCAGACCTAGTTATTGGACTCATTAACATCTATGCTTACAATTCCACGGGCAGCCGAGGGCACCTATGGTAGACAATTCAAGATTTTCCCTTACCTGACGCTGAATGGATCCTAGCAGGAGACTTCAATATGATTGAGGATCTAGATGACAAAGTAGGAGGGAAAACCACAACCGGTCAAGGCCATACAGAAACCCTTGCCTGGACCTCTCTCCTCCTACATCTCCAACTCCAAGATGTATACTATTTAGACGAATTCAGGAAATTCACCAACCAAAGGTTCACTTGGGATAACCGGAGGAAAGGGACTAAGGCGATCTTCTCTAGGCTTGACCGCTGCTACGTCAACCATCGACTCTGTATGATTGGCGGACAATCGGGGGTATGGCGCTCCACTCCTCACCTCTCCGACCACTCCCCTGTTTTCCTCAAGATGCGCCGCACCGGGAACCACCTGAAACGGACGCAAGCCTTCAATAAGTCTCTCTTGAAAACCTAAACCAGCCAACAATTACTCCTTAAGGCATGGAAAGAGGGGATGACAACCAACCCTAATTCGTCCCTCAACTCACGAGTGATAGCCGCCCTCGCAGCAGTCAAACAATGCAGCGATAACGAGACAAGACGTCTCCGCCATGAACACAAAGTGGACTTTGAGTCACAATTCGAGGAGGTGTATGCCGTTGAATCAGAGCTCCACGCTGACTGGTCTAATGTTGAAGCCCGACGTAAACTTGACTACGCGCAAGCAAGTCTACACAACATTCGTCAAGCAAAAATGGAAAAGAAATACAATCGTTACACTGCGCTCTGGGCACGGATCGGTGACAAATGCAACAAACAATTCTTTGACTATCAAGACGGCCGCCGTAAACCCGTGGTTATCCAGGAGCTCATGGAGGGACCCAAGGTTCTTTCACAACAAGGTGATATGCACCAATATGTCAACCAATACTACAAGCAACTCTACACTGCCGAATCCATGACCCCAGCCATTAGACAAGCAAGATCAGAGTGCTTTACCAGTGTGGAAAATGTGGTCACTGATGAGGCTAACCAGCGTCTATCAGCACCAGTTCACCTCTCCGAACTTCGAGACACAGTTCTTGGGTTACCCTTGAACAAAGCCCCTGGAATAGATGGGATCCCCTTGGAGTTCTTTCAAACTCTGCTTGATGATATCGAACTCGACCTCCTGCAGTTTGTGACAGAAATAGTAGATCAGAACTTTCTCGCACCCAGCCTTAATACTAGTAAGATCTCGCTGCTAGCCAAAGGAGGTGATATTACCCAATTGACCAATTACCGTCCCATCTCCCTATTAGGTACGGTTTACAAAATCATTGCTAAAATCTTTGCCACAAGGATGGTACCTTACCTCCCAGATTGGATTCGCCCGTCACAATCAGCCTTCGTGAAGGGCCACAATATCTTCGACAATGTCTTCCTAGCAACCGAGGCCCTAGACTATGCCGTGGAAAGCGAGCAGGACCTCCTCATGCTCTTTCTAGACTTCCAAGAAGCCTATGACAGAGTCAGCTGGTCCTTCTTGGAGGAAACTATGGCTGCCATGGGTTTTTGCGAAGCTTGGATCACACGCGTCATGATGCTCTACACCAACGCCTACGCATCTGTCACCTTCAACGGTGCAGGTGGAGAAACATTTCAATTACAACGATCAGTAAGGGAGGGTTGCCCCTTGGGCCCCTACCTCTTTCTCCTTGTTGCTGAAGTACTTGCCTAAATGTTAGATGACCCAAATATGGGAGTTCAAGGATTCAACCTAGCTGACGGTTCCAGCTCCTCCCACCTGATGTTTGCGGATGATACAAACCTCCTCCTCCAAGGCAACGAGGACAACCTGAACAAAGCAATGGCCGTCCTTAGTACATATAATACAGCTTTAGGTTCTAAACTTAATAAGAAGAAATCAGTTGCCATCTGGGGTAGCAAACAACCAAGGACATGGATATGGCAAGCTGACCCTGGCATCACCTGGCTACGTGAAGGAGAGAGCACACCATACATGGGCTACCCCCTGGGCTTTAAAATGCGAGCCGAGGACCGTGATCACAAAGTCATCATGATGATCACAAAGCTGTCAACTTGGAGCCCCCGACACCTCTCCCTTGCTGGTCGACAACTGATTGTTAATCAAGTGATCTTGGTGTCCATATGGTACCTTTGCAGCTGCGCCTCAGTCACTTCATCAACATTTAAACACATAAGAGGAATCATTCGCAACTACCTGTGGAGCGCCAAACCTGGTGAACAAACCCGAGCCAAGGTTAGTTGGACCACCACAATCCAACCCATTGTGGCAGGACGAATGAAGATCCTCGACCCAACCCTTCAAGCCGATGCCCTTCTCACCAAGCTCCTAGTACGTGGTCTCTCTCCTGGCCATGCACCCTGGAAAACAATCGTTAGGCACCGCGTGGCACAAACTAGACTTACCGGCGGCGGAAAGTGGACAGTTGATCCACACTTTATTATGCAATCACATGAGGCACCACGCACCTCCACCCCACTGTGGAAGGCAGTCCATAAAGCATTCGCAACCAATAGAAGAGGACTTACCTAAAAACCACCCTCGACCCTGGTTGAGAAGCTTTGCCAGCCCGTTTTTGCCAACTCACTACTTCTCCGCTCCACCGGCCCCCCCCATGGGAGCAAACCCATGACGAATTTCCACACTTGGCAACACAACAACACCTTCTCCCTACACGACATCTGGGATCCTGTCAATGAGGAGTGGCGCTCATTAGAGTACATTCGCCGCCGCACACGCTCCAGGAACACAGCGGCCCAACGACAAGAAATCCTATCTAGCATCCCTTGGCTTATGACGGGCACCACACATCCAAAGGTTGGGGAATGGCTTACCTTGGACCTTGACGACGAGGTGGATGAAGTCTACCATCTGCTTAAGGAAGAGGGACAACACTTTCTGACGCGAAAGTATCACGTCTTCAAGGAGCAGCTCTTCCAGGAACCCGCACTCACACTCCTCCCTAGCGGCCCAACGGAGCCAGCCAGAATTCTCGTCACCCTCAATGAGACTCACCAGGTGATTGCTTACAACCCAATCGACCCGGTACGGACTGAATGCACCATTTGGATCCACGGTACCACCCCTATCTCCCGCCTTCCCTGGGACCCAGCGGAATGGACTTGGAAACGCTTCGGCACGAAAGGAAATTGCGAGTTCTTCAGCTACTCTACGAAACTTGGCTACCGCATTGCCCTGTCACAAATCAAGCCCAAAATGCCACACGTCAACTTCCTTCGCAACATTG
Organism: Bryoerythrophyllum caledonicum; assembly: GCA_963971425.1. Lineage (NCBI taxonomy): Eukaryota > Viridiplantae > Streptophyta > Bryopsida > Pottiales > Pottiaceae > Bryoerythrophyllum > Bryoerythrophyllum caledonicum. The sequence continues at coordinate 3,767,455 of OZ020521.1, read as the reverse complement.
GTTACTCACAACCACAAATCAAGAAAATCCTCGCTCGAGTTTGGCACCTTTGGCTCCCCAAAAAGATCTGCTCTATGACTTAGCTCACACTAGCAGAAGGACTATCCATTGGCTCCTGGAGAAGCAAAGCCGGATGGGAAGGCAAATGTAGGGTGTGTCACGCACCTGAAACTGAATCAGCTGAACATGCATTGAGTACCTGCCCTGTGGTGTCGCCCGCCTGGACGTTCTACGCGGCCCTCTGCTCTCAAGCTGGCTTTCCCAACGACTGCATGACTTGGCGACGCATTCTCCTTGGCCCCCTTCTGCCCCCGGGTGGAACCAGGATCCAAGAAGACCATGCCTAGGACAACGCTCGGAAGTGCTTGGTCACTCGCAACACGGCCTGGGACATCCTCCGCGCCAACCTGATGTGGCAAATCTGGGTGCAAAAATGTCGACATGAGCTGAACAATAATCCATTTAGCCTGGGTCGAGCATTATACCACGCATGGCACACCACCATTTGCATTGGAATGGAAACATACACTGATATCTTTAGACACAAACGATCTGCGAAGAGGCATAGAGCAATGCTTACCATCTTCGACCTGGTATGGACTGACGAAGCGGTCTTCTGCTCGCTTGGCACGACTCCTAAATGGCACTTCACCCCTCCAGCTAGTTTCCTCCCTAACGGGCTCGCCACCGAGGTGCCGTGCGATCATCTCGATGCCCTTCCTACACCTTCTCCCCTCTCCCGCTGCGACCTCCTTGACGACCCTGACGACTTAAATACAGCGATCGATCAACTTTTCCAAGACGTTCTTGACGACCTTAATGCCCAGCAAGCCTCAATTTTTAACCAGGTTAAAAGGAACTGACCCGATTCTGGACAACTGCTCAGTACCTCTTCCTCCAGGTGCTGGGACTTCTAGCGCTCCAACTGCACCTCTGCCGGGAGCTCACCCTGCGGCTCCGGACCTTGTTGCCCCCATGCGCCCTCTGCAGCACTCCCTGGCAACGTGCCGACTGCCTCCAATAGTGCCGAGCTCCTTGACTTGGACTGCCGCTGGCCCTTGACTTTCGCTCCTCGACCAGGACCCACTGCCTCCACTGGACTTCCGCTCCTCGACCTATACGGACTGCCTCCACTGGTGCCGAGCTCCCCGACTCTGGACTTCCGCTCCTCGACCTGGAATGTTGCCGACCATGCTGATCCCGACGCCCAATCCGCCCCTGCTCCAGCTGAGACTTTGGACGACCCCCCCTTCCCGGAGCCGCCCTTGCCCGATCTTTCCCACGCTCCGAGTGTTGTCTGTGTGAGCGAGATGGTTGGGTCCTCTCCTGTGTTGTCCCTCTCCCTGACAGTTCGACGAACCTCCCCATCGCTGGCCGGGGTGGCCGATCCCTCCTGGCCGGCCAACTTCGGCCTGTCATGCAACCGGATGTCTCGTCTGCAGACTAAGATTGGACAGTCAGCGCCGGCGTTATCGATGAACTGCGACGCTCCGGATCGGCATGGTGGTGTTGCAGGCAAACCTCTTCGCTCTGCTGCCGTCTCTCCCCTGATCCATCCTAGACCTCCCGACTCCTCCCCCGCTCCGATCCCTCCCGAACCCGACCCCTACTCCGATCCTGCAAGCTCCTCGTCTCCTCACTTCTCTCTGACCAAATCTACGCGACCTCTTTCGCCGGCCTCGTTCCTGCGACGCTTCAGAAGGGTGGGGAACTATAAGCAGAACCTGCTCCGGGAAGCCTCCCCCGATACTGCAGCCTTACTCCGTGCGCACCTTCAGTCTGAGATCAACGCCCTCCTGCTTGAAGCGGAACTTCGGCGCCAAGAGAAAGCTCGCCTCCTGCCATCTGTCCTGGAGCTGAAGGAGGCTGAGGCCCGCCGGAAGATCTTCGATCGGGTGCCGCTCTCCAGGGAGGAAATCCCTCTCGCCGTCGCTGCTGCCCGTCGCCAACCTTTCTTCCGCGGCCTCACCGCGCTCGAAGTGTATGCCGCCGCTTCGGAGTAGCTTGAGGGTGACGCTTGGCTCCGCCATTGGAGTGACGGCCGGCAGTACTTCTCGCTAGGCCCCCGTCACCCGGGCGCTTGACTGTCGGTTGGCTCCTCGCGTCGCGCCCTCCGCGGGGTTGCTGTTGCTTCGCTTGACCTGCCACCTTTGCGCTCTCCTTGCACACAGTGCGGTACGTCTTGCCGCCTCGGAGGCGTGAGCGGTGGCTGCTTCGTTGCTCGTGGGCGATGCGTGGGGGCGCCTCTGGCGCGATGGGCGCTCATACTTCCCTCTCGGCCCTCGTTTGAGACCGTTAGCTCCTTCTCCGGCCTGTCCGCTTCGCATCTGTCTGCGTGTGTCCCACGCGGTCTTTTGGTTTTGTTTGTTCCTGTTCTTCTTTCTTTTTTTGCTCGGTCGTTGTGACCCGGTCCGAACCGGCGGGCTTCGGCCCCGGTCTTCTCCCGCGCTCGGGTATTGCCCGATGCGCTCTGTACGCCTTTTACTCTAACCCCGGTGGAGTCTTCTTTGGCTTGGAAAAGCCTCCCTTCAAGGATGTGTGCATGCATGGAGGCTTTGATTTAGAATCTCAAGGTCTTGGGTTCAAACCCCACAGTCGTCAAATGTGCTAAAATACAAAAAATTGTGATTTCTTGCTAAAAATAACTTTATTTTTGTTTTGGATGCCGAATGGCCTTTAGTCACTTTAATTAATTATTTGCCATGGAGGTGCCGAACTAGAGGTTCACCTACCGTATTCTTCTTCTTCTTCTTCTTCTTCTTCTTCTTCTTCTTTGTTGAGATAGCCTAAAATAGCCTAGCTACTCTTACTTAAACTCCCGGGTCCACTGTAGTTAGGCGGTATTTATGAGACTTACCTACCTAATTAGGGTAGGTAAGTAAACTTACCTACCTAATTATGGCAGTCTTGATTACATCGCCCACTACTGAATTAGGTGGCTGATTGGCTATTAATGCCACCTAACCACCTCTTAAGTATATAAGAGCTGACCTCACCCGGTCAGAGCTCTCTTTCATGTGGACATGGTGGTGTTGTATATTGTCCTCTCCTAACACGTTATAAGCACTGTATAGCTCATATTCCTAGAAAGCACAATTCGTTTCACTGTTCATTTTTCTGACACACTCCGAATCTGCACTACAGTTGTTTAGACAGAAGACTTTATTACCAAGAGATTGAGCGGCCGGAGTGACGTCAGCTTTTTAGGAATCCCCCACTAGAGCCATAGGCACACACCACCTCGCGATGGCGACGGTGATAAAACCAAGAGAGACACGAACCACCCCACTTTTCTTCGACCCACTTGAGGCAGACGGCTCGAATTACCTTAATTGGTACGTCGATATGAAGACCTACTTGAGCGCGGAGGAGCTGATCGTCACGCTGGAGGGAGAGCCCGAGGCGGAGATACCAGCCACCTACAAGTGGCAGACGCTTCTCATCATCCGGCGACACATCGATGCGTCCCTGCGTCAACAATACATACAGGTTGAAGATCCGGCGGTACTCTGGTCAGCATTGGAAGCGCGCTTCAAGCATGAGGAAACGATTTTCCTCCCCCAAGCCCGCAGCGACTGGCTCAGTCTGCGCGTACTGGATTTTCCGAATTTCATCGCGTTCAACTCCGAACTACACCGCATCGTCGCGCAGCTTCGCCTCTGCGGCGACACGGTTACCGACGTCGACTTAATCGATAAGACCCTCTCAACTTTTCCCCCCGCATGTGCTATTCTAGCTCAGCAGTACCGTAACATGCGATTTACACAACATTCGGAGCTTATGTCATATTTGCTTTTAGCTGAAAAGCAGCAGCAGATGCTCCTTAAAAACGCCGAGGCGCGACCTGCGAAGGAGGTTCACACAAGCGAAGTAAAGGAGAGCCGCAAGCAGCCCAACTCGACGACGCCGTCAAAATCGACAAACCCCAGGCGAGAAACCCACAGCGCGGAGGCTCCCAGGCGACGATCCCGAGGCGATTGGCGCCCCCCACGTCGTGATCAACAGCAATCAGACAAGAACCCGAGGTACACACATCGACCCGATAAGTCGACAAGTACATCAGGGAGTGGATCGCGAGGGTCATGTCACAAGTGTGGTCGTCCAGGGCACTTTCTTAAGGATTGTCGAGCGTCACAATATATCGTCGACATGTATAGAGAGTTAAAGTCCTTAAGGGAAGGAAAGAGAGAAACCCATACTCTCGATGCCCCCTCCCTTACGCTAAACGATGTCGACCCAGAAAACTATATGGTACAGTTTGGGTCACAACCTAGCAAAGCGAGAGTTGCTTTGTTAGACAGTGCGTCCACTCACACCATTCTCCAAGACCCGGCGTTCTTTGAGTTCAGAACTAGGAACGAGCCGTGGCAAACTTGTGATATAATCACCATCGCAGGCAAGCGGACCTTTAAATTCCGCGAGGGCCGGGCAAACATAGTCTTGCCCGGGGGAGCCCCCCTCACCTGCAAGAGGGCAATGTATGTCCCGGATGCCCCCCGGAGTCTGATCAGCTACCGGGATTTACGGGCCAATCAAATCCACGTTTCTACCGCGGTAGGAATTGATGATGAGGTCCTCGAGCTACGGCAAGGCGAGAGACTCCTTGCCACCGCACACGCGGGAGCCACCGGCCTGTACGAGCTGCCCCTTGTTGGCGCTGTACCTAGCCCCGCTCGTAAGAGTGAGGAAGAGGATGGCGGACGTAGATCCCCATGCCTACCCCTGAAAGGGGTGCCGATGTCCTTTTTGACAACCAGCACGAAGGCTGATGTTTGGCATCGCCGGCTGGGGCACCCTGGGACAACCATGATGAGAAAAATGGTCCCGACCTTAGTCGGTCACGACCTCTGCACACGGGACGCGGAGCGCGTAGAGGAGTGCGCGGCGTGTATACAAGGCAAGCTCATCCGCCAACCATCGCGATGGACGCTCCCGACAGAAATGCCCGCCCCGCTGCATCGGCTCCACGGTGACATATGTGGGCCGATCAACCCAAAATCAGTGCTAGGCCGTACTTCATTTTGTCTTGGCCTGCAAATTCAACACTATCCAGATGGGAGCATCCTTCTACATCAGCAGACCTACGTGAAGAAGCTTTTGCTGCTCTTCAACATGGCTGACGCCAACGCGCTGTCCGCCCCAATGATCGGGAAAAGTCGCACCGACGAGGACCCTTATCGGCCAGCAGAAGAGGAGGAAGAGGAAGTGGATCGGCCCAAGTATTTAGCAGTTGTTGGAGCGCTACTCTATTTGGCGACCAACACCAGACCCGATATCTCCTTCGCCGTCAGCGTGCTTGCTCGCCACAATCAAAAGCCAACCGATAGACACTGGCGAGGAGTTAAGCATCTCCTACGGTATCTGCGAGGGACGACAGACCTCGGCCTCCACTTCCACAAAACCAAGTCCAGCGCCATCACCGGCTATGCCGACGCCGGATTCAAGACGGATCCAGCCACGGGCAAATCTCAGACAGGCTACGTATTCATCAAGAACGGAGCGCCGATATCCTGGCGATCAACCAAACAGACGATCACGGCCACATCAACCAACCACGCGGAGTTAGTCGCATTTCACGAAGCATCCCGCGAAGCGGTTTGGATCCGCACAATGCACTACACCATCTTCAAGATGAGCGGTATTTCACACCAGGAGGAGCCGATCACTTTATTTGAAGACAATGCAGCTTGTATTGAACAGGTTTCTTCTGGATTTATTAAGGCCGACCGTGTCAAGCATATCAGCCCTCATCTATTCAGTTACACACAAGATCTAATCGAAACACGGCAATTCAAGCAAAGAAGATTGCTTCAGCAGAAAATATTGCGGACGTACTTACGAAGGCTCTACCCGCACATCAACACCGCAAGCTGATCAAAGCAGCTGGCATGCGGACCCTCACGGAGTTAGCAAGCGAATAAAGATTTTACTCTTTTTCTGCATTTTTACCGCAGTTTTTTAACGAGAAAATCATTTATTCGAGGAGGAGTGTTGAGATAGCCTAAAATAGCCTAGCTACTCTTACTTAAACTCCCGGGTCCACTGTAGTTAGGCGGTATTTATGAGACTTACCTACCTAATTAGGGTAGGTAAGTAAACTTACCTACCTAATTATGGCAGTCTTGATTACATCGCCCACTACTGAATTAGGTGGCTGATTGGCTATTAATGCCACCTAACCACCTCTTAAGTATATAAGAGCTGACCTCACCCGGTCAGAGCTCTCTTTCATGTGGACATGGTGGTGTTGTATATTGTCCTCTCCTAACATTCTTCTTCTTCTTCTTCTTCTTCTTCTTCTTCTTCTTCTTCTTCTTCTTCTTCTTCTTCTTCTTCTTCTTCTTCTTCTTCTTCTTCTTCTTCTTCTTCTTCTTCTTCTTCTTCTTCTTCTTCTTCTTCTTCTTCTTCTTCTTCTTCTTCTTCTTCTTCTTCTTCTTCTTCTTCTTCTTCTTCTTCTTCTTCTTCTTCTTCTTCTTCTTCTTCTTCTTCTTCTTCTTCTTCTTCTTCTTCTTCTTCTTCTTCTTCTTCTTCTTCTTCTTCTTCTTCTTCTTCTTCTTCTTCTTCTTCTTCTTCTTCTTCTTCTTCTTCTTCTTCTTGTAGACTGGTATCCATTGCACTTGGTATATTTTGAAGAATATAGTAGTATTCCTAGGCTTTCCAACAGTTCTATAACTCCAAATCATGATTTAAATTTTGCAATGTGTGCGTGCAATGTGCATATAGATCAAAATTCCTAAATTTAAGATCCTACTTCCTTACAAGTTTCACACAAATTGAGATTTTATGCTCAATTACCAAGATATGGTCACGTGGGTACAACCAGCTCCCTCTACAACAACATTGTACAACCTCCTATAAAGAGAGGCTGCTATAATTAAATGGTTTTGGTCTTGGAATGTGCAACATGAAGACGGCAAACTGATTATAGTTATGAAAATGGCTGTTGTAAGAGATGCTCTTGGAGAGGGAGCTTACTGGACTTCACGGTTAATCCTTTAAGGCCGATGAGCTTTTCTGGCCTATGAAAATCTACAATTGTTCTAGACCATGGAGAATGACATCTATGCATTGGGTACATTTCACCACAAAAATCTACAAACTCGTTTTATTGAAATCATTGTAGCTTGCCGAGGTTCTCTTTATTCACCATGGTCGAGCGTGGGTCGGGCGATAGGCTTGGGTGGGACCATTTTTCTGGCCCTGCCCGGTTTAGGGTTCTAGAGGATTTTTTTGGTTTTTTTTTTACAAAATTGGGGCCTGCGGCCACAGATTGCCTACGATGTGGACCCCTTGGATCAAACAGGCCCCCCCTCCAACATAAAAATAGGGGCCGGTTTTGTCCCTACCCCCACCCTTCCAAGCATGAGGCTTAGTGCAACGCTTGACCGGGGTATTTAGGCAAATCCGCTCGCCGATGCTTGCATCGATTCTCGTGGCAATGGTCTCAACAAATGCCCATCTTCCTCTGGTGTATTTCTTCCTTCGAGGTGGTCGTTTGGTCTTACAGAATTAAGGGTTAACTGCATGTAACACTAATTGCTAGATACGTTGCAGAGTCAATTCTGAACTTGACCAACACGCGGCTGTAATCAAACTAAAATCATTGGAGACGTTGCGCGCCATTTATGACACTGAAAATCTGCTCAGGCTGGAGATGAAGACTTAAATTATTGATCTGTATGGGCAATGACACACGCTGCTTGTCCGTTTGAAGTTGCAGACAATTTATTTTTAAAAAGTACTACGAATCAGGAGCATATCAATTGGCAATATTCCGTTACTTTCTGTATCGGAATTGCAATAACCAGCTAAGCCAATAATAAATCTCTCTCCAAATCCTGCTACAATACAAGAGTTCAACGAAGTAGGCCACAATCCAAACCCGTGAGTATCAAATTTCAGTTGCTCACGTGAAAAATGTCAGTATTGAATATAATATGTCTAGTCTAGATTTAAGGTCGTCACTGTAGAATCTCTACAGAGACAGGGAGGACTTGTGAGCCGTGAGCTGCGACGTTCTGATCCGCACTAGCTGTCGGTGTAATCAGCTGCCAGGGATCGAAGATTACAGACTTGAGAGCTTCCACGTCGAGTGCAGGTGTAGCTGATTCCTGGTCACGTAACTTGTCGTGCTTTCCGGCGTATTCATAGACTTCGAGGTCGCCCCAGGGCGTGGGCGCGACGTCGCCGGACATTCTGAACCACCGCGGCGTGAAGTCCTGCTTCTTGGCCTCCCTCAGCTTCTTCTCCGCCCGTTGCCTCTCCTCCAACCTATGAATCATTCCACAGCTCACGTCTCTTAACATCATAACCAGACTCCGTTAGATTATGAGAGCTAACCGAAAGTTATCTCCGCGATCAGAGATTGCTTGCACATAATTTCGTACAAGCAGGACTTGATACTCGTTCCAGCCACCTCTTCAACTGTGAAGCGCGGTGACATTATGGGCTATAATGTGGACCTCGGACATTATGGGCTGTAATGTGTATCGCACACGTACCTTGATTTCTCCGAGCCGGCTCTGCTAAGATCCCCCTTCTCCAGAGCTTGTCGGTCGGGTCGCAACCGGGAATCGGATGCGAGCAGCCTCTGTGGAGCAGAGTCGAAGCTGTTCACCTTGTGAGCGAAATGGGTGTACTGGAATTTATCCCCCTTGGGAGTGTCAGCCACCCTCCAAATCTGTCATACAATCAACACCTCCAACCATGAGACTCTAGCATGTGCTCATGTAATTCAACTCCTCAAAGTATGGATATCGAAATGTAGGAAAACTATGGGGAGATTATGACATTATAGGGATGATTATGACAATTTAGGGAGTAAAGTGCACCTCGTTGAGCTGAGTTCCATCGACTGGTTCACCTTCAGAGTCGCATGGTTGCCAGCTCATGGACTTGGACCAATTCCCTGTCATCAAAAGCTTGGACTCGCCGTCCTTGTTGTAAACATAGCCGTCAATATCGTTGCGTCCCCTTCTGCAATAGAAGAGCTTGAGGGGATCATTTACAGAAACCAGTGTTTACTTCCATGAATTTCGTGAGGGTTCGTAATGTATGTCATGTGAGAGTGAGAGAGGAGGCTCACCCATGCTGACTTCCCTTCCGCTTCCCAGATGATTTTGCACGTCCACTTCTTCGTCTGCAACACGAAGCGATGAAACATAAGTGAATTGACAGTGGTTGCATTGAGATTATATATCCATTAACTGCACTATGTGGTGGGGAAGGACATGATTACCCGAACCAATTACAGGGATGGAAGTGGAGCACCGCTTTCTCTCCTGTTGTGAGGTTTGTCATGACCATGTCTCCAGGCGAGTCTACCCACGTTCGTCCAATAATCAGGTTGTGCACTCTAGTTGGTGGAGGCACCAAGTCGAACATCACGTTGGACTTTTTCAGAAAAACCCTTGTTCTGTAGACGATTACAGGATGTTAGCACATCAGAATTATACTGATAATTTATGGAAGGATTTTTGCACTTGCCTTCCGACAGGGAAAACATCCAACGCGTTTCCCAGGAACCTGGTCTTCACTTTCGAGGTGATATCATAAACGAAATGCTCATTCTCCGCATGTGCAGCGCTCACTGGTGGATGATGGCTCACCTGCCATGGACCAAGTACGCTAACTATCAATGCCAATTACCTTGATAGAACATCACTCTAGCGGCACTTCCTTTTTCAATTCAACAATCACCTGCTCTGCCAAAAAGGTGAGGCCACTCTTGTCCACCATCTGATACGTCTCTCCAAGAATTGGGTTGAACGGCTTCCACGTTCGTTGAAATGCAAAGTACACTGACATTGCCCATGTGGCTGCACATGAGACAACAAAAATGATGAATCTTGAGAACTCACTTATGCCCTAGATTCGCCACCTTTAGAAAGGACCAGACTTACGACCTCCGAATCTGTAAGAATAGGTTCATAATTGAAAAGAGTAGGCAGTGTGAAGGCTTACAAGCGTAAGCCAACTGCAGAGAAGGGTCTTCACACTGGTCAGCCATGTCAAGAAGATGGGAATACTCCATAATCTGCAGAGAGGTTGGAAAGGAATATGAGATCATTATAATAAGCGACTGAGTTGGACGACATTGTGATTGGAAATGGCGTTACCTCAGCCAGTTTCTGAAGCATGGTCATGGGCTCAAACACGACCACTGGCAGAGTGACCAGCGACGTAATATCAGACCCAATGAAGCTGTGCATGTACGTCCAAGAACTTTCTCGCCCCTGCAACATCAGTTTCCATCAGTAATCATGGCGACGGTGCAAGATCATGGCTGGAATGTATTCTAACTGACCTCCTGCTTGAGCTTGGAATCCTGCTCGGCATTGCTTCCATCAGGGTTGACTTCTTCCGGGCGTTCAGTTACAATGTAGCTGCGAAGTGAAAGCAATCGGATGATGAGTAACTCTTCCGTTTCGAAAGATTGGACGTTTTGTCAGGAATCGCATATACTCACGGACCAGATCACCTACGTCTCTGATGTCACTCAAAGTTCGAAGCCTTGATCTGCTTCATAGAGTTCAACAGCGAGATCTATCTACAACGGCTTCAGTGATAACATAACCGGCGAAGTTGCTAGCCAGCAACAAGTGCTACGGTGTTTCGGTTGAAAACCTCCGCATTACGTCTGTACACCTATTTCGAGATCTCTAGAATACAGCCTGATGAGAAACCAATGCGAAAACTTCGTCTCTCACGAGGGGTCCATATTGAACGGCAGCTGGAAATGGAAACGGCTGGTTCTCCGGAAGAGTATCGTCCAAACACAACGAACACAAGCCTCCAATCTAGTCGCACTGATCTACCAACAAAAGCACCGCGGTCCGCAAGAGGAACATGTATTACACCAGAAACGCAAGAGACAAGAGCTGGCCAACGTCATACCTGCGGACTTTGGTGCGGCAACTGGAGATACCAGACGAGATAGTCGAGAAAAGCCCTCCCTTCTTCCCCATCACGGCACTCATGGCGACTGCTCGGCTATCACTCACTCAAGCGTTCAGCATTGCCTCCACAACCAAGCTCCCCCACCGCAACCGTAACGACGTACTACACTAGTCCCTCTCACCTGAAGCACCTCTGACAGATAAGCGGTGCAGCTCCCGTCAAGTCGATAGCTAGCTGGAGCTTGTCATTCATCCCACCATGCAATAACTCAGATAGGTCCGACACCAGGTACGTGAATCAATGCGAGATCAGGCTCCTTCCAAGCGCAACCATGACGAAGACGACGACCTACGTCACCACACTCCTTCCTTCGCACCTAACGCACCTAGTGTGATAGTATGTAGTTTGTTTTTGATGATTTTTTTTACTCATGAAGGTCCTCTGCAGTGATGACTATGGACGTATTTGTTGTAGGTACTAATATTCACCTTGGATGAAAACTTGTAGCCTTTTAAGAAAGCTAGCATGGACAACACGAAATATCATTAATAGAGTTGCTGCTAGCACGACTGGTTGCAGATCCTGCAGAGTCGATAGAATGCACCGATTGGTGTGCATGCATTCGATTGATGACGAGAGGCTTTTTCTGTCAGGCCTGCGCTCGCACAAGAGATAGAGCTGGGACTTGGCACCAGCTGTTGGCGATGCACAATGGGAGCAGTGTGTAGAGCAAGCTTGCCATAAGGTATACCCGCCATGCCCGATAGATTGAGCAATGTGCATGTGAGGAGAACGTGAAGAATAATTCATTTATTTTTCAGTGAAAGCCGATAGAATTGCAATCTCAACCCAAGTGATTTCATATTTTTCCGATGAGAATTGAATTAGTTCTGAATTTTCAAAGTGTGCTGCCATGTTTGGCTAGGCATCCCATTAGCGCCCATCAAAAGTTAGGGTCTTGACCAAGTGTAAGCCTTTATTTGGAGGTGACAAAGAATGAATCGGTGGCAATGGGGTGGAATTGGGACCAAATAGAGAGTGGCCGTGATGGGTAGGACTATGTTAGATACAACCACATTCCTTTACAACACCAATTTCATTATGAGGTAAACCCCCCATAACTGACAAGTTAAACCTATTAAGTTTAACTCTTTAAGGCCTAACGACCATATATGGGTTGTTTTGGCACAAGGACCTTTGTAGCAAGCGCTACATGCTACCTTGAAGGAGAAAATACATCATGACTTAGAGGTGAAGGAAGATGGACACTAGTTTTGTTATGAGGTAAATCCCCCACAACTAACAAGTTAAACCTAAGTTTAACCCTTTAACCCCTAAAGGCCCAAGAGTCCCCTCGGGGGCCTCTTGAAGGTTTCGGCAGGTTCCTATGGTGTCAATTTGTAGCATTATTTTTTTAAATTTCTATTGAAGATGGACATTGCTAAAAGTTTTGTGTGAGTCCAACTTATTCCTAAATCCGACATTCTATGAAAAAGCTATAGGGTTTTGAATTTCTAATGGGGAGAGTGGGCACGGCGGGCACCTCCAAAAACTTTTGCTAGGACGCTCTATTATATGTGAGATTTTCAATACTAGAAAATAATATTATTTTCTTTCATATTGTCAAGAAAAACCTCTTGTCTTGAGTGGAAAATAGCATAATAATCTAAGTCAAACATTATCACACATTGTCACACTTTGTCGGGCAAGTTACCAGAAAAAATTCTTCTTTTCTCACATAAAACTATGAGATCTTCATATTTCTTACATTTTGTATTTTCTACTACAAGATGTGGTCTAAACCTTCATGTTGACCATTCGGATTATCATTCTAAAACATATTTAGTTCACCAAAAAATATAACGTGAATTGGCATTTTTTGCACCTCCACTACTTGCACGTTTGTTTTGCATATGCTACACCCCTTCTCTACCTCTAAAAATTGGTGTACAAGGAAATAACATCATGGTTAACATGATGGTAATGTTTTCAAACCTTGTGTAGTGCAAAAATTTGACACCAAGGGAAGTCAAAGTCTCCCGATCCACTCAATGCAGGGAAGAAAAAGGACGGTTTTCTTGACTTCAAACACTATAATCTTTTAAACCGTGCGGTCAAAGTTTATGAAATAATTGAGGACTTTAACCAAAAAATCTTAATTTAGATCCTATGATTAGGTGTAGAAATAAAACATAGTGATTACCATAGATGGGTTGTTTTGGCACAAGGACCTCTATAGCAAGCGCTACAAGCTACCTTGAAGGAGAAAATACATCATGACTTAGAGGTGGAAGAAGATGGACAAGTACTGAGACCATTGCCACCACAATTGGTGCAAGCATCAGCAAGTTACAGTGATTTTCGTGAAGTAGAATTGTAGATTTTTGTGCTAAAATGTACCCAGTGCGTAGATGCCATTTTGAATGATCTATAATAAATTCTCTCCAACTAGAATACCTCAATGATCTTAAAGGATTAAGGCCAGGCTGGCTATGGATGATTGTCGAATCTACAAGTATAATAGGTTCTCCAAAATATCATCTACTATGCTTATAGATTGTCTATCAGACATAGCCAGCCCGACCTTAGAGGGTTAAGGCCTAATGTCCAGTCTAGGGTCGATTTGGCACTATAATCTCTATAGCAAAGGCTAGAGGCCACCTCCATGAAAATTTTATATATAGATATAGAGGTGGAGGAAGATTGCCATGTGTTGATACCATCGCCACGAATATCAGTGCAAGCATCGACAAGCTACAGTGATTTCTATTAGAAGGGGCCGCAATGAAATGTAGCCTATGTATTGATGTTGTTTTGCGTGATCTAGAACAATTGTAGATTCTTACAGGCTAGAAAAGCTCATCGGCCTTACAGGGTTAAGCAATGTTCGTATTTGGAAAGAACAAACTATTAGACATTTATTTTTCAGTAATAGCCAATGAAATTTCAATCCAAGTGATTTTCATATTTTTTTGGTGAATGTGAATTAGTAATGAAGATTCATAGTGTGTTGAATCGGTGGCCACGAATAGATATCCTCTACAAGTGTTGACCAAAAATAAAGGTTTTGAGCAATAACAAACCTCTATTTGGATGGGTCGATGGGCAGTAATGGTATGGAAGTGGGTTGGATATTCCCTTTATTTATAAATGTCGATTATGGATTTTGATTGGTTTTCATGGGGGATTACCTTATATGTTCTTGTGGTAGATACAAGAGGTCAACTTAGTAAATGATGGAAAATTTTGGTAAGACAGGCAGGGTTGTTGTAGAAGGTGCTCGTTGTATCCGCTTTTCTCCTTTTTAATTATTAATAGCACCCCTCAATAGCTCTAAGTTTTTATGATCATGTTAGAGAGGAGTAAGATGGTTATTAAGATTCCTTATACAATATGGCCTCTCTTTCTTCTTGCTTAAAGGAGGCTAAAACTACTTCTACCTTGAGTTTAGGGACAATCAACTTGTTCATCCACATCTAATAGTTATAGCTAATCCTTAAAAGATCATTGCCTCAAAATTTGGCTCTTTGAGATTTTGGATAGGACCCTATGATGTCAATTCACAATGTGTTTTTTGGAAAAATATTGTGGGTGTGGAAACAAAATAAGGTCGAATGACCTAACCCAGCCCGTAACCCAACCCTGCACTTTTCTATACCTACTAGATTTCAACAAGGAAATGTAGCTTGTCTTTACATGACTTATGCACTGAACAATGAGCTTGTAAGTGATATGACGACATGCTACATTTCCTCCTAAGATCTAGGAGGGTGTAGAAAGGTAAGGTGTTAGGTCACCGGTCGGTTTATATCATCTTATTCTATTTGTGAAAACATCACATGGAAATTTCTAGTACTATTCGTAGAGTCACTATTCTCATTGCCTTCGATTGGAGGGAAAAATAGGCTCTTTAATTAAAACCGTATTTATGAAATGTCACCTACACAAGTGACATTTTCACAAATATTATGTTTATAGCTCTTTGGTAATATAGATTGTTTTTCATCCCGACATTGGAAAAAAAGTTTTGATGCCCTAAATATTTTCTTCAACTTGCTGGGTAGCTTGGGTAGCATAGCTAAATCACTCTCTTACATAATATGAGGATCTTTGTACAATGGGGTGACACCCAAATTGGCGCCTTGTGCCATTCCAGGGATGGTGTCCACACTATTGTCAACTTTGACACCCTCTCGTGAGCTTAATTTTTTTTATTTTACCATGAAACTTTAGAAACACAATCACCTTTATGTTGTAAACATGTGTACCAATTTTCAAGGCCAAGAGATTTATACAAAAAAAGATATTCAAGATTTACCAACAAGGGGTACACCGTTCCCTGAATATAGTGTAGACTAGACTATTTGAAATTTCCTACACTAATTTCATTAAACGCAAATTAAAGTGGTCCACTTCAATTTTCCATCCACATCAAATCATGTCCATTAGAAATAGTGTGGCTTGTTTCAAAATAAAAGACACGGGAATTGATGTGGATAAGTTTTTACAAGATGTACCCTAAAACCAAAATTATAATATAATAACATAATAATAACATAATAACATAATAAAATAATAAAATAATAAAATAATAACATAATAACATAATAAAATAATAACATAATAACATAATAAAATATAATAATATAATAACATAATAATATTATTTTATAACATAAGAATATAAACATAATATTATAATATAATATAACAAAATATAATATTAACATAATAATATAACATAATAACATAATAATTTAATAATAACATAATAATAACATATATGAATAACATAATAACATATATTATAATATTAATATTATATACAATAATAACATATATAATAATAACATATTAATACTATATTAATAACCAAAATTGATGTGGTCCACATCAATTTTCATCCAAAACTAGAATTGATGTGGTCCACCTCAATTTTCATCCACATTACCTATACCTCCACACTATATTCAGTGAACGGTGTAGCTGAAAGAAAATTTTTACAGCTGCTAACTTTGACACCCTCCCAAGGATTGAAGAATTTGTTTTTTCCCATGGAATTTTTGAAGTGGAAACATATTTCTATTAATTACACGTGTGAAAAAATTAAAGTGTAAAGGACCGGCAAATAAAATGATATATAAAATCTACCAATAGGTGTAGTTGTGAGAAACAAAGGGGAAAATTGTGATTTTGGATATCTAGTTTTTGTGTATATTTTAACCTGGAAAATTTTCACACATGTTATCAACATAACAAAAATATTGTGGCAAAAATTTCATGTTGAATTAACAAATTCGGAGCTCTAGGGAGGCAATAACAATTTTCCCCTTTGTTTCTCACAACTACACCTGTTGGTACATTTTAAATATCATTTTTTTGGTGGGTCCTTTAGACTTTAATTTTTTCACACGTGTAATCAACAAAAATGTGTTTCCACTTCAAAAATTCCATGGGAAAAAACAAATTCTTCAATCCTTGGGAGGGTGTCAAAGTTAGCAGTTGTGAAACTTTTCTTACAACTACCCCTTGTTGGTAAATCTTGAATATCTTTTCTTGTATAAATCTCATGGCCTTAAAATTGAATACACATGTTCTGAACATAAAGATGATTCTATGTCTAAAATTTCATGATAAAATAACAAATTCTCAGCCCTCGAGAGGGTGTAAAAGTTGGCAGCGGTGTAGGACACCATCCCTGGAATTGCACCAGACGCCA
The DNA here is from genome assembly GCA_963971425.1 of Bryoerythrophyllum caledonicum. Lineage (NCBI taxonomy): Eukaryota > Viridiplantae > Streptophyta > Bryopsida > Pottiales > Pottiaceae > Bryoerythrophyllum > Bryoerythrophyllum caledonicum. The sequence continues at coordinate 3,750,837 of OZ020521.1, read as the reverse complement.
ATTTGGGTGTCACCCCACCATACATGTTGGAGGGGGGCCCTAGTTGATCCAAGGAGGGGCCACATGTGGTAATTTGGGGCCATAGACCCCAATATTGGCCAAAAAAATCCCAGGAAAGCCTCTAGAGTCCTAAAACGGGCACGGCCAGAAAAATGGACCCACCCGAGGTTGAGGTTTGGTGCAATGCTCGACCAGGGTCAATAAGGAGATCCCATTTTAGTACCCTCAAATAAGTATAGGTCAAATAATCTTTTTCTCATCTAATCAAGTCTCTTCAGAAAACCAAAGGCTGTATTTCAGTGCGAATATGCACCAAAGTCTTGCAAGCAAATTACAGTGATGTTTGTAGTGACCAATCACATTGAAATGTACCCACTTTATAGATGATGTAGTGACAAGTCGCGGTAAAATGTACCCTAGTATGGTATCTCCCAGGCCTGATCACATGTGTCGTCCATAAAGGGTTAAGTAGTAATGACTTAGAGAGCTGCCACCTTCCAGCTTTATCTTGACATTCATGCCAAATAAGTTTGGCAAGGCAACTGTGTGATTATTACCAACTATGGTACTATGAATACCCTTCAAGTTTTGCTCAATGCTGATTGCTTTTAGTTGCAACAACACTCTCCAACCAGTGATCATTGAACATCATAAATTCAATCAGGTACAGAAAACTTTAAGGTATGGCTTGTGGTTTGTGGTGGGTTCAACAGAGTAAAATCGCATCATTTTACCCGCATGAATTATGGTGGAAGGTGAAGATGCAGCCCGCAATTTTGAAGCATGGAAGTGGAGTAAAAATCATTTTGATGGATGGGTGAGAGATGTTGTACAATAGGGTGACATTCAAATTGGCCGATTAGTAGTTCCAGGGATAGTGTCCTACACTACCATTCTACTAACCCATGCCCGGTGGGCATGGACTTGGTGGTGGAATGAACGGACACTTTATTCACGCCGGCCCTTAGCCTTTGGGGACCGGCGTTCTTCTTCTTCTGTCCTACACTGCTGCCAACTTTGACACCCTCCCCAAAGCTGAGAAATTGTTATTTTACCATGAAAATTTGGGGAAAGCATCATCTTTATGTTGAAAACATGCATACCAAATTTCAAGTCCAGGAGACTTATACAAAAAAACTTATGCAAGATCTACCAACATGGGATAGCTGTGAGAAAAGTGTCACTGCTGCCAACTTTGACACCCTCCCAAGAATTGAGGAAATTTTTTTTGCCCATGAAATTTTTGGAGCAAAAACATTTCTATGTTGTTTGCATGTGTGGAAAATTTCAAGTCCAAAAGACCCATACAAAAAATAATATTCCAAATCTACCAACATGTGTAGTTTTGAGAAACAAAGGGGAAAACCATTTTACTACTTCCAACTTTGACGCCCTCCTTAGGATTGAGTTTTCGTTGATACATAATGAAATTGTTGGCACAAGATCATCTCTACGCTGGTAACATGTGGGATAAATTTCAAAGCCAAAAGACATACATAAAAAAAGTTATTCCATATCTATCAACATGTGTAACTATGATAAACAATTTGAAGGTCATATTGAAAATGTCAAAATATCTTTGACACCTCATGCTTTTTCATTGAACTCAATCATGTGAGTAAGCCACCAAACATAAATGCTTCTCAAAAAGATCAATAACATCTAAATGAAGAAGTGAAGAGGTGTTCCATGCAGAAGAATCCACTTGGCCATAAAGTGTGCATTAGACACATGACAAAAAATTTCTTCTAAATATCTATTGAACACTATGTAAAGGGAATGGTGTGTGATATTTGTGATAGACTGAATGTTGAGACAATCCTCAAAACAGAGAGTGTTGTATTGTGGGATGCATGAGTGTTGATTCACATTGGACATACATGATGAGTGATTAAGAGCAAAACGATTTTTCATGTATGCATATGGGCTTGTGTTTTGGCGACCCTTCTCTCTCCTCTTTGCTCCAGCGCCTTGGCTCCCTTCTCTCCCCCTTGCTCTGCTCCAGCCCTGTTCTCCTTCCTCTGTCAATTGTCACGTGTCAATCCTGCAACCCCCTTTGCTCTGCTCTAGCCCCTTGGCCCCCTTCTCTCCCCCTTGCTCTGCTCTAACCCCTACTCTATTGCTGTAGCTAGCATCACGCACTCTATAAGTTTATAATGGCAATTTCAGATGAAATTCGTGCTCGCATCATAGGTTTGAGTGAGGGAGGATTTACAGGAGTTCAAATTGCAGCTACTATTGGAGTTTCTATTAGAATAGTTACAAGGTTAGTAAAAACATTTAGAGAAGATGGAACCTACAAGCGCAAACCTTGCGGTGGAAGTCACGCTAAAAAGCTTAGTGATAGAAATGTTCGTAGTATTGTGCATTACTCAAAAATTCATCGTTGCTCTTCACTCTCAGAGATTACCAATGCATGTCCTACTCAAGTGTGTAGACGTACTATTCAAAGGGTCTTACATAAAATGGCATTTTTAGTCGAATTGTAGTCAAAAAACCTTTTTTGACACCTCGTCACATGTCTCAACGATTAGCTTTTGCTCAGAAGTACCGTGGATGGAGTGCAAAAGAGTGGGAGCGTGTTGTTTGGACAGATGAATCTACTTTTGAAATTGGAAAAAATTCTCGGCAAATTCATGTTTGGAGAAGTGCATACGAGCGTTATTCATCAAGTTGTCTAGCTCCTACTTTTAAAAGTGGAAGGACTTCTTTAATGATTTGGGGCGCATTTGCCGGAGGACAAAAGTCAGAACTTGTCTTTATGCCTAAAGGTCAACGTTCTGCTAAGGATTTTATAGAAGTGGTTTACGATGCCAAATTGATTCATTTCATGGATCAAATTCCACAATGAGTGCTTATGGAAGATGGGGCACCCGTCCATAGGAGCAAAATATGTGAAGAATGGAGACAAAGCCACCTTCTCGAAAAGCTCAACTGGCCTGCAAACTCTCCCGATCTCAATCCAATCAAGAACGTTTGGAGGATGTTAAAAGATGTTGTGCAACATGGCAAACAATGCCCTAGAAGCTTAGATGTGTTGAAGGTAGTTCTTGAAAGAGAGTGGAAGTTAGTCAATGGTACAAAGCTCCTTCAACTATGTCATTCTATGCCCTCTAGGTTACTAGCAGTGATTGATGCTAATGGAGGACATACACGTTGGTAGATATGGAATAACTTTTTTTGTGTATATCTTTTGGCTTTGAAATTTATCCCACATGTTACCAGCGTAGAGATGATCTTGTGCCAACAATTTCATTATGTATCAACGAAAACTCAATCCTAAGGAGGGCGTCAAAGTTGGAAGTAGTAAAATGGTTTTCCCCTTTGTTTCTCAAAACTACACATGTTGGTAGATTTGGAATATTATTTTTTGTATGGGTCTTTTGGACTTGAAATTTTCCACACATGCAAACAACATAGAAATGTTTTTGCTCCAAAAATTTCATGGGCAAAAAAAATTTCCTCAATTCTTGGGAGGGTGTCAAAGTTGGCAGCAGTGACACTTTTCTCACAGCTATCCCATGTTGGTAGATCTTGCATAAGTTTTTTTGTATAAGTCTCCTGGACTTGAAATTTGGTATGCATGTTTTCAACATAAAGATGATGCTTTCCCCAAATTTTCATGGTAAAATAACAATTTCTCAGCTTTGGGGAGGGTGTCAAAGTTGGCAGCAGTGTAGGACACTATCCCTGGAACTACTAAACGGCCAATTTGAATGTCACCCTATTGTACTGTTCAAATGTATATGTTGTCCCACCACAACAATTCTAGTAATGTGAAAATTGGAGGATCAGCCCCTCTGCATAAAACGTAAGAATGTTGGTTTTGGGTCCAAAAATCTAGAGAGTTTCAGGATTCTAACATTGGGAAATATTAGTAAAACAAGTCAAAGACACCATGAGTATTGACCTCTTTTCTCATTTAAATCACTAAAATCAACCTCTTAAATTTTGTAGTTAGTTCAAAGAGAAAAAAAGGTGGCTAAGAATCATGATACAACATAATCTCTCCTCCTTTCTAGCTAAAATTATGTCACATTTGAGTTTTGAGACTACCAAGATCTTTCACATCTAATAGTTATTAATAGGAATCAAATAGTAGAATCATACATTTAAAAGACTTGTATCCATTTAATCTTTGGGTGACTTTACAAATAACTTAAAAGCAAAAGATATTTTCAACCCTAGATTACATCATGGGAGGAACAATCACCTTAATAACATAAACAATACAATACAGAACAGATACAGTAAGTTGGCAACAATACAGAGCATATATAATAAGTTCACATGGCATCATTGAAAAGCAATTTCAATCACTGACCATGTCCGTTGCCACCAACAACAAAACATATTATCCAGGTAACATGCATCAACATGTACATCATGAATCCACATTCCTCATCATTGATATCACATATCTTTTACTTTTTATATGCATGCATATGTACACATAAGAGTTTTATGTACATGTATGTATGTATACATACATATGCATACCTTCCTCGAGGTATATACATATTCATACAATCTAGATAGCATAATGATGGATCTGGATGTTCTCCCCAAGTTGCTTGAAGTTGCCGTTGTTCCGCGTCCTCCGGAAAAAGCCCCAATTGTACGACTGATAGTGCGGAGGATGCGTCTCATCTAGAAGCTCCGGTGTGGGAGAGACATCGGTTCTTATGTCAGGGTCAAAGAACACGGGGACGGATAACCGTTCCATGGTCTCGTTCACCACAACCCGGTGCTCTATGCCACAATACTTGTCATTGCTCCACACCTGGAAAATGGCGCCGACGTTGACCACAAATGCCTCCGAGCACGGCTTTACTCCTATCCATTGCCCGTCTTTTCGCTTGACCTAGATGCACGGAAAACCCTAAAAATTCATCCTCGTGACAAAAAAGAAACAAAATAAAATACATAGATATATAGTCGGCTCCCTTTACAACAACCTCATTTGTTCTACCTCCTATATATAGAGGCTCTATGTTCAACGGCTAGATAGGGGGGGGGGTAAATGAGTGTCCACCAAGTGTTGTTGTTATAAGAGAGAAGATTGGTTCTAACCCAAGCTGCCTCTTGCTGCCACTTGTAATAAGATTGTTGTTGTATCAGATACTTGTCAAAAGTATCAGATACTGACTATATTAGAGATGATTGTAAAGTCACCCAAAATTTTAGAAAGATAACAATCTTTTGTTATATAATACTCTTTATAGCTATTAGATGTGAAAGAGCTTGGTGGTGAATGAACTCAAGTCACAAGAAGTTTTAGCCACCTTTTAGAAGGAAGAGAAGGAAGGAGGAGATCATGTTCTACCTATTCCTTATAACTATTACCCATCAAAATAAAGTATATTCTCCACAAAATGTGTGCTAACAATAATGTTCAGCTTGAACACTGGTTGTAAGCAGTGCACACAATAAAGTCTCAAAAAACAAAAATTGAGAGCAGCTTTTTGTAAATGAATCTCACCTGCAACCCGGCCACTTCATCCTGAGCAAGAACAGTAAGTGCCCCTGAATCAATATGCCTGACAAAACAAATCATTGTCAGCAAGTAAGCACATCACACATTCAAGTATATTCACATGAATCAAACCACACATTTCTTTGTTCACATACTACATGAAGATGTCCATGGCAGACTTCAAATGTGCAGGTCCTCATGCATACATATACTTGAGAAAGATGACTTGCTATACCTGTCAACCCTCAAACATACATAAACTTGAAAACGAAAGCCTTTTCTACCTGTTAACCCTTATGCATCCATGAGCATGAAGAGATGACTATTTTCTACCTGTTGACACCGCAGACCATGTCTGCAAGCGGGCACTGAGGGTAGTAATTCAGGCGCGCACGTATTGTGTTCTCCCCATCAAAGTAATGGTGGAACAGATCAAAGGGCAATCCAAGGCTGGTCGTGATCAGGCCCAGCAGCAAATTTGCCAAATGCACCACTGCTGCCGTGTACTCTTCGCATGCGGCTCGGAAGCCCTTGGGTTGCTCAGGCCACTGGTTGTAGGACTTCGCTGTGGTCTTGGAATATTTCCCACTCCTGAGAAGAACATAAAATAATGATGAATCAGCAAACAATCTCATGGTACACTGCCCTGAACCTCATGTTTGGTGAAGAATTCCTGCTTGATATGATCATGTGCAACAAACATGATGTTGAGCTTAAGATCTGTAAACAATCTAGTGAGACATGAGATACATGAGTGAAAATTGTGATCCCTGCAACATAAAAAACCTAAACCCAATGTCTAGTGATCCTTGTGAACCGCAAGACAATGCATTTCTACCTGATAAGAACATGGGTAACAAAAGAAAAAGATGTTGAGCTGACAGTGAAGCAATAAATCAGCGAATAACTTCACAACATGGAACCCTAAAACCCTGTCCGAACGTTTAATGATGATCTTGAACCGAACGACAAGGAAATCCTAACTGATAAAAACATGAGCAACAGAATGCTGTTGATGTAGCGATACATCAGCAAACAATCGAGTGCGACATATAAAATGCAATCCTAAAACCCTAAACCTATCGATTGGTGATGACCCTAAACCGAAAGACAACGGATTCCTACCTAACAGAAACATGAGCCTCGGAAACGCTGTTGACGTAAGATTAAGCGACGGATCGGTTAATGAAACATTTACAGAAGCAAAAATTGTGACCTACGGAATCAGAAAACCTAAACCGTAGACCATAGACCCTACCTAAACCCAATGATTGGTGATGATCTTGAATCAAAAGACAACAGACCCTCACCAGATAAGAACATGAGCAGCAAAAGAATGCCGTTGAACTTTAGATGGAGCAAACAATCTCACAACATGAAACCCTGAACCCTAACGAAGCAACGGATCAGCTAATGAAACATACACGAAGCAAATATTGTCATCAACCGAATCAGAAAACCTAAACCGTAGACCCTAAACCCTACCTAAACCCAATGATTGGTGATGATCTGAACCAAAAGACAAAGATCCTCACCAGATAAGAACATGAGCAACAAACGGATGCCGTTGAACTTAAGGTGGAGCAGTAGATCACCAAACAATCTCACAACATGAAACCCTGAACCCTAACGATAATCTATATCTCCGCACCTGTAATCCGCTTCGACAGTCTCAGGCATCTCCATGTACCCGATCGCCGCCCAATCGAAGATCTCCTTCCAATCCCTGGTGTTCTTCGTCAACTCCGAGTTATTGTAACCCAGGTTCTGGTCGAAGCTTCGCCCGATCCGCCACTTCTCTTCCTCCGGCAGCCCGAAAAACTCCCTCGCCACGCCCTTGACCCGCTCCAGCATCTCGGGCGGCACTCCATGGTCAAGCACCTGGAAGAACCCCCACTCCTCGCACGCACTCCCGATCGCGTCCACCATGGACCGGAGGGACTCATTCCCAGTCACGCGCGATGAGATCGCCGCCCAGTCGGTGCTCTTGGAGAGATCCTCCCCGAGGGAAAGCGCGGCGAACAAGGGGCGCAGGCTGATCACGGGGATGGCGTCCGAAGTCGGGGACCCGGAGCTCGGGCGGTGCTCGGAGGCCAGCACGAAGGCGTCGGTGTCAGTGCTCCATGAGAGAGGAGCACCCGCAATTCGTCCCATCGAAAAAAAACCCAAAACCGACCAACACAATCTCTGTCTGCAGGAAACAAAAAACATCTCAGGGTTAAGATTTCCAGCGGAAATCAACATGCGTCAATCAAACTGATCTGACTGCAATCAAATACAAGTGAACCATTCACAGGATTCCGAGATTTTCAGCGGAAATTGACATCCAGGACAATCACGTTATCGATCCGAGCCATTGAATCTCTGTCTGCGAACGAACGCAAGCGCTCTGGATCTCAGAATTATGTGAATTTGAGATTCTCAACCGAAACTGAAACGCTCACACACACATTCCATGTCGCCTGTGCATCAATCTAACAGACGAGAAATTCAACTATCCTCACACGCCACTGACCTGCATGTAAATTCTTCACGATGTTCACGTGCACAGTGAATTGACTGACTTGCTTGCCATCGCACACACTTGAGGGAATCAAGTAAATTTCACAAGAAGTGCAGGCTCTTACCACATGAGCTTTGCGAGCTGGTGAAGTCCGCAATCGGATTTCGGAGAGAATGATATGAACTCCGGAGAGTGAAGATTCCCTTTGGCGCGATTGGGATGCACCACCGTGGGCTTCACGCACACGGCTTTAGGTGGCGTACGTACGCTACACTTTTTGCCGCCGAGGGGGGATGAATCTGCGCCTGGGATCGACTTTTTTTCTGTACTTAATACTTTTCTCTACTTTATACTTTCTCTCTACTTTATATATTTGGTCTACTTTATACTTCGCCTCTACTTTATGCTCTTTCGGAATTGACCGGGTTTTATGGGTGTTCTAGTTAAACTCTATAAGGCCGATGAGGTTTTTTGGCATGTCAGGATCTTCGAGTGTTCTAGATCATGCAGAATGGCATTTACGCAGTGAGTACACTTTAGAACAAAAATCTACAGATTTGTTTCATGGAAATCACTGTAGTTTGTGGATGCTTGCACCGACTGTGGTGGCGATGGTCTCAAAACATGCCCATCTTCCTCCACCTTTAAGTCATGGTCAATTTTTTCCTTTGGCCTTAGAGGGTTAAGGGTTAAAGGATTATGCTGACACTTTGAGAATTTATATGACCGATAAAGTTGTCTGTTTTGGCAGTCTATATATGGTTTATTGGCCTTGAAGGGTTAAGGCAAAATAAAAAGAGAAACATTTTGTAAGAAAGCTGCATGTGAAGAGTACCGCAACTAACTCTAATTCTTATACGAGCTTAGATCAGATTTGGTCTCATTTTGAGGATTATTACTGGTAGTGCACATAATATATATATAAACAAAAATTCTTGTTCAATATATCGTAAATTTTAATAGATAATGCAAAATGGTCTATAAAGTACTATGTGGCTTTGGTGCCCAACTTCAAGCATCACATAATCTTATCAATGTGTTGGATATTCTTGCTTAGAGACAAAAGTTTTTTTCAATTATAATTTGTAAGATCTTGGTTAGAGGTGCAACTGAGGTTGACCTTATGAGTTTGTAGCTGAGGTTCTCAGTTTGCAGCTGAGTTTGAAGCTGAGGTTTCCAATAGGTTGAGTTTGCACATGCAGTTCAAGTATTTGTTGGCTTTGGTTGAAAACCAAACACTTATAAAGTGATTGTGCTAATGACCAGTTGTAAGTCGACAAGATTGCAACCACAGCCACGAGCTGCACCAACCCTGATATCTTCATGACAAATGCTCGAAACCCTAGATCAGTGTCATTAGCACTATCACAATGAATTTTGAGGACAATAACATGCAATTGTAGTGATTTCACTACAATGTGACCAATGAACTAAAAGCATGTCGTTGATAATGACGCTGTTGTTTTTTTATTGTAACAACTTTGTTGAATTTTGCTGATGTCTTCATTTTGTGTGAAGTTCTGCTCTACCTGAAACTGGTTGTTGTGGTGCCAATTGGTTTCTTTCCAATTTGTTATATCTACACAGTCGGCTCCCTATAAATGTTACTCCTCGGAAGCGGGACTTTTGGTAACATTTGTGAAGTTATAACATATAACGTTTATAGAACTAAATACCGACGATTTGTAACACTTACAAAAATAACACTTATGAAATACAATACCGTTGGTTAGTAACATTTAAAGGAATAACACTAATGAAACTTGATAATGATGATTAATAACATTTATTGAAATAACACTTGTAAGACTTCAAAGAAAAATCCATAACATATAGAGAATATGAAAGTTGAAAATACAAAAAATATTAACCATAATGCAACTAAATTCAACTCATCTAAACTCAACTAAACTCAACTAAACTCAACTAAACTCAACTCAACTAAACTCAACTAAACTAAGCTTTATGAAAGAAAGAATCCATAGTGGATTATGGATATCTTCCATACGGGCAATTGCCACATCTTACAGAAGAGTTTGAACCAAGTTGATGCATGCTGAAACATCACATGGTCTTTGTTGAAGGAATTTCTTCACAATGAAGTGCACCTTCATCAGTGTCAAATCCAACCACCTCGTCTACCGCATCATTTTTAACCTCATCTGCAACAATCTCCAAGTCTTTAGAAGGAAGCATGTCTAGGATATCCTCCTCAGTAGGTTTAAAGGGATTATTTAAATCAAGTCTACCTCATAGTTTATGAACTCATGAGCGTTCATAACATCGTTATCTTTTAGATCTGAAGATAAAAGTGAAAGCCGATGAAGCATGCACCCATTTGGAAGTTTTTTAATTAAAAAATAAATAAAAAAACCTAGCCACAGCCAACAATCAAACCTCAGCCTGAGAGGCCATGCATCCATGATGGGGTCGACGACATGCCTCTTGCATGCGGCAAACAACCACACCAAAAATAATATGAAAAAAAAACTCACTATATGGCTTGCGATACCCTCCTCGAATATGGCCTGCGATGCCCCTCTAGATACTGCCGGAAGAACCCTGACAAATTCTTTTTTAGAAGGACAAATCTTCTCAAGTTCCACAAAAGATATGGTATATATTCATGTGAAGTAATTAAAAAATTTAAAAACAAGTTCTATTATGATGTTTTTGCCAAATGTAACACTTATAGAATCATTTTAACAAAGGGGGGAGCGGAACATGTTATAACACTTAACATATAACACTTACTAGTGTTAATTGTGAGGTTTTTTTCGGGAGCGAGATTTTTAGTAACACTTATGCAATTCTAACACTGATAGAGGTAATATTTATAGAGAGCCGATTGTACTATATATTAGTCCTTATTTAATTATTTATAAGATCATATCTTACAGTACTTTGCGTTTATAAAAAACTGAAACGTTTTATCTTTGATATGAACATGATAGACAATGGCTGGACAAAACAAACTTCTTTGAGAGGTTTTTGAGAACCATGACCGAGGATGATACAAGATCAAAATTTGAGAAGTTTATCCTAAATCTTGAGTTGGAAGCTGCAAAAAGGCTACATCTGAAGCTCATGTTCCTCCTCATCCTAAGCGACAAGTTGGAAGCCCTTGCAAAGTGCAACCTTAGATGACATTGTTGAGTGCTTCAGCTTTACTTCTAGCAACTACAAATAAGTAATAGTAATGTGTGAAGAACTTTAATAATATGGGATTTTACTTTCAATAAATTTATAACTTTCAAGTGATGTTGTTTTGATTTTCTTTTTGCATCCTTATGCAACGTTTAAACTTATGTTAAGAACAAATTATTGTAATGGAAATGGTTATGTAAGAAAGGAGTTGTTTCAAATAATGTGATAATTTGGATATTTGTGCCACATTTAGGTATTCTAGCACCTGCACATTTTTGCAAAAAGACTGGAAAGAAGACAAGAGGGTCTTACGTGAACATGTTTTGCTGAGGATAAATGGCCTTTGATAGTGGCCGCAGTCAAGAAGCATCGGAGTTTGTTTGGAGCCCTCCACTATCTGAAATTGACTCACATGTAATACTTCAATTCCCAATTTTCTCATACATTGTAAATATTCATTTCATGTAGTTTGGACATTTTGTAATACACATTCATAAGAAATTTCAGTTTTAAAATTCACTTTCAATTTCATTGTATTCTACTAAATGCCTAGGACTATGGAAAGTCGATTTGATAAATTGGCAAGAAGGTCATTGTACACATGGTTTACATTACAAGGTCAACTAAAGCCCAAATATATTCCACATGTTGAGAGGAAGTCTTTTCATATTTTATCTTCTACACAAGTTGGACCTCTTGTGCATAAACCTGAATTGGTGGATGAATATGTGATTTTCTTTTGCAAATGAGAGAGAATGAACAATCTTTGCAAGGGGATTTGACTATGATATTACTGATGTACAAAAGCGAATAAATCTGGAATTTGCATGGGTAAAAACTCCCTCTCCTGAACAAGCTCAAAAAATCAAAGAACACAAGGCTGCACTCAATCATGAAATTTTTACTCCATACTTTGCAACCAAAGGGAAAATGAGTGACGAAGACAAGGCTAAAAAGAATGCATTACTTCTTATGGCAAAAAATTTAAACAAGATAAAAAACATAGAAGACTTAGAAAAGAGTCTTGAGGTGTATTTTGGCAAGGAGAATGTGAAGGATATGTTCTTCAAGATGGAACATAGTAAACATGTTGGAATTTGCAACATTCACTGTCTTAACCCCGCAGTCTACAAGAAACATGTCAACACAAGCGGGAAAATTTTAGGCAAATATGTTGAGTTCACTTCTCACCCCAAGAGTCTGAATGGCACTAGCGCACCGTCCACTGAGCTCATCACCAAATGGGGTTTTACCGACGTAAATTCCGCGGTAGCCAATGCGGTAATTGCACTCGAAAATGCTCCCAAGGTTGGTTTTTCCAGAGAAGAATTACAACGAATGGTTCAAAGCAAAGTGAAGCGCGGCACCGATCACACCATTGTCGAAGTCCGACGGGAGATGGCTATAATGAAGCAAGAAATCGTTGAGGAGGCACGCCAATATGTGGACACCGTCCAAACGATATCCGCACGAACATTGCGAGGAGAGATGAGCACACTTCGGATGAGTCTCATCCAACTTATCGAGAATCACGAAGCAGAGGCGTTTAAACGCGAGGTTGAGGCGTCCAAGGAAGTAGAAACATCTCATCGTAGTTTGTCCATCATGGAAAAACAAATGGACATCACAAACTAGTTTTGTCCAACATTGCAGCGGTATACTATATAGCATTTTGTTATATCTATGTACAAAAATTAAAAAAAAATACAAAACTTCAAAAACTAAACAATTTTTATTCTTGTACAACAATATTCTCAAATACCACACCAAGAAATCAAAACAAACAAAACAACACTTCTCAAAACAAACCAAAATATGCCGTATATTTCGGTATCACATCAAAAGACAAAAACAAAACACAATCAAAACATAAGAAAAAGAACAACACACATAACATAATACATAACACCAACAATTCCTATATAATATATATACCACAATACACATTCAAAACATCTCACTTCCTTCACAGATGTGGAGACATTGAACAAAACCCAGGCCCGATGCCTAATCTCCTCAAAACACACCCACCATTACATCAACGTCGTGCAAAAACATACTTCATTCCTAGTACCATTAAATTACACCTTGAGTATCAACACTTGGCACAATCTTTTACACCTTTCCTTAAACCAAACCATGACCAATATGACGAACAAAGCCGTAAACTTCCCTATCTAAGTAACTACATAAATAGCTTAAATCAATACATAGCCCCTTACATTTTATACGCTATCATCATCACTATCCATCCATCACTAGCGACTTGCAATAATATCCTTTCAACCCTAGATAACCTAACATCAACACTACATTGGACAACAACACTACTGCAAAAGTTAGCCTCCCTCGAAAATAACCCTGAGCGACACATTCACATATCCCATCCTTATACAAACTTCCAATATAACTTCAACCACATCCTTACCAATAAATCTTCAATCCACAAAGAATTATATGACTTTTTACACACTATAATACCAACACCTACACTCGAAAACCTTAAAACTAGATTTCCCTATTTGCCTGAACACCTATAGGTTGAAACTTATCGCACCTTTGAACCGATACCAGAATATTCACACCCCTCCCCTCTTCCTCCTATTATTACATCGACACCACACACCACACCAACTGACAACCCACAAACATGCATAACTACCTGGAATACTTCTCACCTCAACACTTCTCTCCCAAACATTCAAAATATACTTCTTAATACCTTAACCACCCCTGCAATTACAAACATCCAAGAAACAAAACTAACCGCCAAGAAATCTACTAAATATATTCAAAACTTATTTCCTAACTATAACCTCATTTTTAACAATACACATGCGCTTACAAGATGTATTCAACGTAGAATTCCATACACTCCCGCTAGAGGAGGCCTCATCACCATGATACATAACAAATATATATTCCCTGGCAACATCTCAAAGATTCCCACTCCAACCTTAATTTCACCATATCTTCAAATAACACGAATCGCAAACCAACCATTACAACCTTGGTTAATCCTAAACATATACATGCCTACACATTCCGAAGACCTTAGACTCATTAATTCTATCAAAGATACTATTTCTGCCACTCTCAACAACCACCAAAATCATATACATCTCTTATGCGGTGACTTTAATAGAGACATTGCCCTAATTGGCCGTACAATAGACAACATACATACCAATCCAACAACTGACGATATCCAATGGAACTTATTTACCACAACTCTCAATCTCACCTACATACCCACCAATACATCTTATTCAAGACAAGGAGGCCCCAATTACTCTACCACTAGCCTCATTGACGGATTCTACATAAACACGTCTAACCAACAAAACATGACATCAACTACTGACACCACCTTAAATCTTAATTCTGACCACTATCCCATCCACCTACATTTACCACCAAACACACTAATATCTAGATCACCTCTCTTAACAAAAACATATACTCAAAGACTTCTCAATCCTATCCCTGAACATAATATTTCACTATTTAAAACTCAATTCAGAGAGGAAAACTCACACACCATTGATAATCTTATTAACATACTAGACATTACTCCTCATTTGACACAAACACAATGGCACTCTGCATGTACAACTTTAGATACACTTATTGCTAACTTATCTAATACCCTTGAAAAAACATGCTCCACGTCTCCTCTACCACAGCTCACTGATCGCACTGCTACACAAGGTGGTTTCCTTCCTAGAAAACTATCTAAACAATGGAAAAAACATCTCTCTACATATCATCTTATAAGGAAAACAATCTACATAGTTAATAACAATATGAACTGGACAAATCACCCTATCATAAATATAATCCAAAATCATACTCATGTTCACATACCACCACCTCCCACAAATTCTATACCACATGAAGACTGGCTCCAAAATATAGCGATAATTGCCAAAAACGCAAATCACCAAGCTAGAAAAATCACCACTAAATATTCCAGAGATTGCGTCAAAAAAACAATATCTAAATACAAAAAACTATATGAAGAAAGCCCAAAGAAGATAAATAAACGAGTATTCAAAGATAACATATCCTATCCACTAGATTGTATAATTGATAGATACAACAATCTCATCACAACTCCTGAAGAAATTGCAAATGAGATATATTTACAACAATCCATAAATAACCATCCTATTGTTCCAACTTGTTACTATCAACCACAACACCCCACCACTTGTATATGTGGAGTGAGGCGATACCCTTGGCATGACTTGGATGGCTTCACATTAGAAAAACAAGGAGAACAACGAATCCCCCTTTCCAAATACTTTGATCAAGAACTTTATGATTTATGCTTAAAAAATCTGAGTAATAACAAAGCTCTCGGCCCAGACAAAATCCCTAACGCTATTCTCAAAAACCTACCTCACCGCTTTCATACTCTACTACTATTTACATTTTTAAACATTGCTACAAACAAAAACAAATCCCACCCTCATGGAAAACTAGTTTAACAATTCTTCTCTACAAAAAAGGTGATCCGTCTTATCTTACCAACCACCGACCAATTGCACTAGCAAATACAATATATAAACTATTTACGAGTACATTAACATCCATCTTGTTCACCTACGGTGGAAAACACCGCATTCTTCACGACAGTCAAGAGGGTTTTAGAGCAGAAAGAGGTACAGCCAGACAACTCCAAACCATCATTTCTGCCCTCGAAGATGCCAAATTTACAAATCAAGATATCTACATTCTATACATAGACTTCAAAAATGCTTTTGGATCTATCAATCACGCTCGTTTATTGGCCATTATGCAAGATGTAGGCTACCCTTTAGATGCCGTTGCTCTTATTGGTGACATATACTCTAACTCCACTACTACATGTATAGGCGAACACTTTGGACAAACCCGTCCAATTCCCATTCAACGAGGAACTATACAAGGAGATACACTTAGTCCATATCTTTTCATCATTTTCCTAGAACCTTTACTTAGGTGGTTGCAATGTGGTGATAATGGCTATTCTTTCCGAACATCTAATACCACCATTAAATCTACTGCATATGCTGATGACCTAGCAGTTCTAACCGCCCAACTACAATCCATCCAAATTCAACTCAATAAACTTGACAGATTCTGTCGCTGGACCGGTATGGACCTTGGCATATCCAAGTGCGCACTCACAGGTAGCCCTAACAAATCAAAAATGAACCCAACCACATTCAAAGCCCATTTACAAACATCAAATATTAATTTTCGGGGGCAACCCATACCCACTTTACATCAAAATGAACCATATCTATACCTCGGAATTCAACTTGTAGCTTCTTTAAAATGGAAGATACAAATACACACCACTACTACCAAATTAATCAAACAATGCAATGACCTTATAACATGTCCATGTACAATGAAACAAAAAATTCATATGGCTGATACTGTAATAAGAGCAGGCATGGCATACAGCTTTTACTCAGTACCATATTCTATACCTGCTATCAAAAACCTAAACAAGAAAATCATCGCACTCCATAAATCTATTTGCAGTCTTCCCAAATGCATGTCCAATATTATTACACAACTCCCAATAAATTCATATGGCATGGATGCCTTCTCACTAAAAAATGCATACTTCCGTTGTATAGGAGACCAATTACTTAAAGCATTGAATGACAAAGGAAAACTTGGAATTATATACAACGGTCTACTAACATTTATTCTTGCTAAATACGGCGCATCTCAACTCCTTACACGCCTCAAAAAATCAGACTGCATCCGTTCTCCCATCACCCGTACTATATTCCTTTTAAAAACCTACACGGGCATTCACCTTCGTAGCACTCTTGAACAATTCTTACTAAAACCATCACCACTTGAACAAATTTGGAAAACGGAAATGGAACAATTATCCAACTTCAATAATGTACTCTCAAACAAATTACTACAAAAATTTCATACATATAACATTACAAAACTCCAACATATTACTCTATCCAATGGTACACACTTAATGGACCACAATGATTTTAAACTGTCTTACAACACCCCTACAAAACTAATCAAAACAACACTACAAATTGCCACACAACTATTTTGTCAACCCACATGTACCGAACAATGTCCTACAATATGCACCATACACTACCCACCACGTACGTTAAAATACATATACATTACCACAACTAACAATACTACAACACCCATCACACCAACCCTAGACCTCTCCTTGACACATAATACCATCAATCCCACAGGTCCTCCTTCACAGATACTTAAAAATCCTTCTACATATCCTATTTTCAAAATAATAAACCATCGCACGCGAAAATACACCAATATAAATAACATAGTAAGAAATGACAAAACATTTCTTTGTCAGTGGATTCTCAATAATAACACACAATATGTGAAATGGCAACCTCAACGATATCTATTTCCATGGAATAATACAAATGTTATTAACCACAATATCTCACTCCTCATTCAATACTTCCAACAACAACAAGTCAACCACTAGTCAATATCATAGCGGCCCACTATTCCCACATACAAAACACTGGTACCCGCTATATTCACCCCCCTACAAACATCCCACTCCTTACAATTTCTACCACTGAATGTAACCCTGAAATCGATGTTAACATCTCCACACCCACAATAAAAATCCAAAATGAAAACGCTCATCTCTACGAACACAATGGATATCACCTCATCACCATATCCACTACACCATTGAAATGGTTATGGAAACAATACCACCAATCTAACCACAATCTTCTTGACATCACTCCACATACCCAATCCTTTGAAACTTAAATAATTTGGCTATACCAAAGATATAAACCCCAACTCTTCAACAAACTTCCCTTTAATTCGACACAATACACTTTACCAACGGAAATCCTTCACTCTCTAACTGAGATATTTGAGATACAACATACATACTTCTCATCACCCGTAACCTGCCCCACAACTTTAAATAAATTTTTTTCACCTTTTGACCGAGACAAAGTCTTTGGTTCACTAGGAAAAGCATTTGATTTCAAATGGCAAGGCATAGGATTTGCACACCCACACACCAATAAAGATGTCCAACAAGCCATACATTGGGCCAGATTAGCCGCACAACAACACCCAAACAATATAACTTTCATAATTGCACCAGATATAAATTGGTACAAAAATCCTACACCATTTACAAGACCATTCCCTGATACACACATCATTACACTCTTTGATGCCGATACCATCACATATACCGTACCCATTATTAGTCCTACATCTAAAAAAAAAATATTGAACCATCTACTCTACAAATCCTATGTATACATCACAACAATAATATCATAGGTACTATAGACCAATAAGCTTTAATCCACACAACAACACAGTCTCTAGGCATTGACTATATTTACACTAACCCAACACCACCGGCCCCATTCTAAATAAATATTAATCAGAATAGACATTGGTCCACCCTCCCTTATCCCCCTTCTCATTATAGTAATATTCATCCTATCCCACCTCCCCCTATTATAACACAAGCCCTCTGTTGAAATTCAACCCGGAATTTTGTTACTATACAGATGGATCCTTCACAAAACCTATTGAAACTAGTCCTCACATATGGAAAAACAAAGCTGCCGGATATGGTATACACAATTGTAAAAAGAAATTAAATATCTCCAAACGATTACCTGGCCTACAAAACATTCTACGAGCAGAAATGATGGCTCTTCATAAAACTTTGAAAATTATTATTAAACAATTCCCAAATGAACCAGCATATATCTTCACAGATTGCCTTAATATCCTTTATCTTCTCAATACCCACATCAAACATCCTACCTCTCATAATAACCATCCGGACCAAACCCTCTTAACTTCAATAATTCATCTCCTAATCAGAAGAACACACCCCACCATACTACTCAAAGTTAAAGCCCACTCCAAAATAATGGACAATGAACAAGCTGACATATTGGCCAAAGAGGGCACTAATAAACCCTATAAACATGCTTCAAAACCACATGAATATGCACATCCAACCCCATACTATTATCACCAAGACCAATGGCCTAACATGACAAATTCCCCAGACAATGGCCCAATACGATTTCTAGATAAATATTTACTAAAAAATGATAGAACTCATAACTTAGAAACTATAGCAACACAATTTCCCAACATAGAAAAATGGCTTAATAACACTGACATTGATACAAAACTTTCAACTGACTTTTGGAACGACTCAAACATCACTGACGCCCAAACTACTTGCCTCATTAAATTCCGAACTGGACAATACATGGGAAACGCCAGAAAACAATTATTCTTTGGGCATAATAGATTTCCCACTATAACCTGCTCCATATGCAATTCCACTGATCCTGACACATGGCATCATCTTTTATTAAAGTGTCACACCCTCACATCCACGCACTAATCACCAAGCGACGTAACAAAGCCGTTTGGGAACTTAGAAAAATGTTAATTTCCTCCAATACATCTCGTTGTTACATCGTCATGAATGCAGGCACCTACAACAATAACCGATCGGAAAATACAGTCCCCCCCATGGCTCCTTCCATGTACATGCCTCCTTTCCCGCTGCCAATGTAACGCTAGATTTAGGCGTGACATATTATGTGTTCGAGGCCTCCAACTAAATGCCAATCCTCCCACCCATATAAACCCAAATTTAACAATACAATTTATTGAATTTGCATATTGTAATGACCGATTCTCAATTCAAACAATTCTAAACAAAACCATTAAATATCAACCGCTACTTGATAGTATAATTAACCAAGGTTGGAAAGTTGATCCTATCATCATTGTCACAGCTGGGGCTCAAGCCACATCACATAACCCACCGATAACAACCCTTGCCGAAAGATTTAAACTCCCCATCACCAATATTAAAAACACATTTAAAAATATCAACACTATTGCCATCCATCATGCCATGTCTATATTACTACACAAAAGACGCATTGAAAATAACCAACCAATACCCACAATCCACGATCCCCCATACTCATTTATACTGAATCCAACACATCATTATATTAGTAGTTGATGGTATATAGCTAATATTCTGCTAAATGACAAACTATCATGATACTAAAAACCCATCACGTACAAGACTCACTTGATAAATAACTTATGTCTAAATTAACCAACACAAGATTCCTGCTTATCGCATTGTGTATATACAAACAAAAACACCGTCACTCCAATCACGCTCGAAAGTTATACGGTCCACACATATATTGACATCTGTAACACTCTGATACAAAAGTTGAATCGGGTGCAAACTAAAATATCTTTCTTGCCACCCACCATTCCATATAAAAACGAAACCCCTGCAACCCTCAACCATCTCTCCTTACAAGACACCAGTAGCACCCATCCTCTTGTACGCCGAACCCCACCATGTCGAATACCATATGGTATCGCTCCTCGAGTTCTGATAACCCTGTAGATGTCATTCCTCAATCCTCTTATGAAACACCACACCAACTGATGTTAGTATCTCAAACTATACACACCGAACAAGAGCTCTCATTTTCTGATCTCTCGGACCACAATCCTCCTCTCACACAACCACCCTCTCCTCAGAGTCAACACCGCCTATGTCCACCTCTTACAGACTTAGTTTTAGAACCTCTTTCTCAACGACCCAGACTCAATGGCCCTCCAAACTTTGGTTGTCCTCGTAGAGCCCCCCTTTGTCCAGGACCTCCGATTTATCCTCTTTTACCCACTCCTGTACAAGAGCGACCCGAACCTTCTCCAACTAATAGAGCTCAAGTTCGATTCATTGGAGATCTCATTCGAGGTCAAGCACGCGTCTTGGGCCAATTTCTTTGGGTAGGACGGACTGAAGCTGACGGACCGATTCGCTACTTCGAAGCAACATATGAAGGACCCAATCACGACCAACTCTGGGGCTTGATAGCCAATCCGATACCACCGCAGGAAGGAGCTACACACTGGGGTCATAATCGTTGGCTTCTTGGACATCCAAAAGAGTTATCAGAAGACCAATTGTCGGCTCAAGTCAGAGACATGATGCAGAGAACATTTCGATTCTTACACCTCCCCTAAATTACTCCTAGTTTTTCAGTATCATCAATTCCTCTCTTCTTCAAGTTGATTAGTTTAATGTTGCAATTTGCCTTACACAAATCGGACTATGATCCTTGTTGTTTTGTAAATCAGTCTGTTACCCTTTGCATACTATGTTATGCAGGTTTACTACTACTACTATAATCACTGAAACTTGACTCCCTAGAATGTCTTAAAGCTTCATTAGAACATATCATGTCTTACAGTTCCTGTTTATTCAAAAAAAAAAAAAAACTATATTTACTTTTCCATTAATCTATATGTATGCTTTTTCTTATCCCTCTTTCCAACCTTGATCTCAAAAGGAATAATCTTCCTTTTGGTTACTTGCTCCTTACCATAGTGTCTACCCTCGAAAGGGGGCAGTAGTTCTCCACCACTTATCTTTGTCTTTTGGGCATCGATATAGTGAAGAGAATGAACAGACACTTTATTCACGCCGACCTTCTCTGGAAGGCCGGAGTTCTTACTACTACTACTTGGGTTAGTGCAAACAATCATATTGGGATTCATACAGGCTTGCGCACCAGATGCATTGGAAAAAATCAAGGTGACTGTAGATTGGACACGCAGATTCTTAACCACTAAAGGACCACTTGTACCTGCGGGGTGCAATTCTATTTTGGAGAGGTTCCTAAAAATACTTTTTTGAAGATAAACTTCTTGAAATTTTTAGTGGGAGTAGAAATACGGATTATCTTTGTGGGGAGATTTTTTTTTGTTGGACTTACAAAGGAAAAGTTATGGTGCTTCTTTTTGGCACCTAGGCAAGGTACTATAGAGATGAATAGTGCAATTGTAGAGTTGAAAATTGCACTTCTTTGAGGCGGGTAGTATTGAAGGAAAGTTCTTGGCAACCTTCATTGTTTTCACATAAAAATGCATAAAAATCAATGATTTTACTTTTTTTGAAAAATAGTTTTTTTGTTGTCAGAATAATTTATAATAATCCTATTCACCATTTAGATTTTATATCCAACAATTATTTCTTCATTCAAAAGATAAAATTGCTTTCCTAATAAAGGACCACTTTCTATACCTCTAGTCATTGCAGGTCCATTTTTCTTATTGTAAACACCTCCAATACTTGTGATTTTGGCGTGCATATGACCTAACACAAGGCAAAATGTAAATACATTGAGTTTATGCAATGCATAGTAGAAAAGTATGCCATCATTTCAAGTCAAAGTACGCTAGCCCTGTCCGGGCAGAGTAGAAAAAAACAATTTTGCATTTTAAAAATGCATGTATCTTACTATTCGCACGGTCAAAGATTACGAAAAAATTTGGGTGTCTTTTTGTAGTAGTTAGCTTCAAGATCCTATGGTTGAAAATAGTAACTGAATGTTTTGATTAGTCTAATTATATCTCATGTCACAGTAGCTGTGTTGGGGTGGTTTTGGTGAAGCATAAGGCCCGGTCCTATAGGGGTTATGGAAGCATTTGGATTGAAGTTATTGACGAGCTACCACAACATGTGAAAAGTTCCGAGAGATTGAAAGGCACAAGAGAAGTTTATGGCATATTTGGTTGCCTGGTTGGTGAAGGCCTATGATATTCCATCTAATTTGATAGTGAATACTAATCAAACATGTGAGTGACCTAGACAAAATAATTTTAAGACTTCCATTGTTATTATAAAATTGACAAGCTTTCCAATTACTTAATGTTTGTTGCTTGAGAAGTATGACTTTGAGGTTGTACATCGGGCTGACATTACGAACATGGATGCGGATGGTCTATCTCGCAATCCAAGTCCTGAGGACGAGGATTTGATTGGTGCCAGGTGGCATGGGGACGGTGACAGGGAGTCAGTTCCGGGGTGGCATGCAGCGGCTTACCTCACGTTGATGTCTGGCTCCGCATCGACGTTGCCTGATTTCGCAACAGATGAGGAACCGGATATCGCCCAAGTTGTTAGCGATGTGTGGGAAGACGGTCCAGTCTTGCACAAGCTACAACATGGGACACTTCTCCTAGCTCTTTCTGCTATGGAGTGTAATAGAGTTGGACACCAAATAGCAAGGTTCCGTTGAGAGAACAACCTTCTATTTCGGGTGTGGCCAGATGGGACTAGGCGCATAGTTCCTAGGCCAGATCAGAGGGCATCGTTGGTACGGGACGTACACGAAGATCTATGACATTTTCGTGTGCGACGGACTCATTCAATGTTGCGCAGCCAATACTAGTGGACCAACATGTACGAGCAGGTCGCCATGTATGTTTCTCGGTGTGAAGTATGTGATCGGGTTAGATCCAACTTCAACACCTTATCACCACAGTTGCAATCTTTGCCCATTATGGGGCTAGGACACCAGTGGTCTTTGGACTTTGTTGGTCCCCTTGTCGTGACTCCACGCCGAGCCAAGTATGTCTTGGTGATGGTGGAGCATTTCAACAAGTGGATTGAGCTTGTGGCTCTTCGGCAGAACTCTTTAGAGTTGGCGGGCATGGCATTCTGTTGGCTCGTTTTAGAGCTCATGTTGAGGTTTTGACTAACCAGGAGCGTGAGTTCCTTGGGGCTTTCGAAGCTTTGTGTACTAAGGCTTTGATTGACCATCGTACCACTTCTAGGGATCACCCAAAAGCGGATGATTTGGCGGAGCGTGTGGTTGAGACCTATAGAAGTATGGATTACTTCAGGGTGGCCACCGTGATTGGGATCTGATGATACGATGGATCGCCATGGAGTACCGGTTTAGTCGGCAGGCTTCACTGGCTGCTTTGAGTCCGTATCAGCTATTGTACAAGCGGGAGCCAATTTTACCGGGTTTTGTTCCGGAGAAGTTGGCTCTGGTTGTAGATTTGGACGATCTAGAGGTGAGAGCCTATTGTCTACGGGATCGAGCGGAGTTCTTCGAGCAGACTATGCCTATGTCCATGGAAAACTTGTCGATCGCTCAACACCGTGATACCTTACGGTACGCTCGTATTCGTAGCGGTGCCCATCAACCTCAGCTACAATGTTTCTCTAGAGGGGATTACGTTTACTTGCAGCTTGAGGCGCCCACGGCGCTGGACGTCAAGGCTGGGTGCACCATTCTTCTGGTGAAGGATGTGTTGCCCAGTGGCATCCTGTTGCTGGAAAGCAAGGATGGCCGGGAGTGTCGGGAACATTCCAAAAATTGAGCTCCGAGTCATTTACCCACTAATGGCTCCGTTCATCCGGAGTTGGCGTTTGATGAGAAGAAGGGCGCAATTACCATGTTGCTCTCTGACCATTGCCAACGTCGTTGGCATATGGCTTGCTTGACGTCGCCTCTTTCTACTCTACCGTCCAGAGATTGGACTTGCCCTCATTGTCGGAGGTCTTCGAGCCACGTTTCACCTGATGAAACGGCTTGAATTCCTTGTGGATTTGTCACTATGTGCGTTGCCATCCAGTTGGAGTTCGTGATTTTGATTTAGGGATAGACAACGTAGAGGTTGACCAAAGGATTGGCAACAAAGTTGCCTAGAGTGATTAAAGATGGAGCTCACATTGCACCTGAACTATCCTCTCTTTGTTACTTTTTCATATGCTTATTGATTCAGCGTCGGGCGACATCTTCGACTGGATGCGTACAATTGTTGCAGCGACATCTCCGTGGCATTTAGTCTAGTTAGTGTTGTTTGGTCCAAACTGGATAGAGGGTCTCTATATTGGCTAGGGAGGGCACTTGAGGGTATACTACATATACTTGTTTTAATGTATGTTTTTTTGTTTATTTGATGTTGGTTAGGACTCTCAATCTATTGTGGTTATCGATCTTTCTTTACACGACAACACGACACAGTCTCGTCAGAGCGCTAGTTGGCTAGAGCTGCCCAGTCTAGAAGCCTCCCTCGAGCCCGCCAAGCCTTTCACTCAGGCTTGTCTACTATTTTGATTACCTGTCATGCTACCTCCACCTCTATCAACTTGGAGGATGCAACCTCCAACGGCTGCTACTTCAAGGTCTGTTAGATTTGAGCAAGATTTCGTTGAATCTCAACCTTCTGAATGCACCTAAATTTTGAATGCACAGACCTCAACCTTGACTTCAGATGATATCTTCATAGGATTTTCGTTGTTTTTTAAAGGATTTGTTATAGTTTGTTTTGTGAAGTTAATTCATATCATGTTGTCTTATGTTTTTGGAAGAATACATTTTGTGCTGATGTGTATGATCTCTTGAATCGCTCCTTCATAGAGCATGTCTCTTGCAATCTCTTCAAGTATTAACATCTAGATTCTTGTGTTCACGTTTATGTGATTCTATTGTCTGTTGATAACTAGACATAGGGTTAGACTTCATATGGAGTGAAATGTACATGTCAAATCTGTAGGAGAGGACTTTAAAGACAATATCGGTGTAGATGTAGACCTGGGAGCAGACTTACGTGACTTGTCACTTGTCGACGGCAGTCTCAATGAGACTCCTCTTTGTGGCCATGGCAATCTAGACCGATCTGTCGGCCGTCGACAATTTTCTGGCCCGCACCTGTCTTGCAGCACTCGCCTTGTCAAAGACAATCTTGAAGTAAAACCTTACGTTACACACGTACCTTGTCCGGACCTCAATGGTACAATGGTCCTTACTAAGGCTTTTAAGCAATTTATATGGAGGAAGGTCAACTTTAAGGTCCGTAACTCTGTTCAAATGCCACCACCTAGTCTTTTTGGCAGGACAAATCTCAAGTGGGAAGAAAAAGCTAACCATGGTGGTAGGAAAAACAAACCATTAATAAGGTTATAATACCATGGGACCTTCATTGAGGGTGAGTTGTATAGAAGACAATATCCATGCACTTTTATGAAAGACAACTACCATAATTTTACAAAAGACAGGAAGGACAATGAGCATATACAAATCCGGGCGGAATCCACTATCCAGGAATTAAAGTAAGCAAAGTTGTCTTGCAAGTTTTGTTGTTTACATTATTTAATAGTCATTTTTATTTCTTCATTGATTCTGTCATTCTTTTTCTACGCAGATATTGTTGTGAATATGGATCGGAAGCGCTCACAAACCGGTACAATGCTGAGGTTCAAAAAGTGTGCGTACACTTTAAAGGAGCGGCGAAAATCTACTAACCAGAAGAAGGCAATCAAAAGGGCGGAGAAGGATATTCAACAAATAGAGAGAGCTACTGTTAAGAAGGGTATGGCATCCAAAAGGCCAAGGACAAAATTGGAACTTGGACTCGACGTTAAAGACGTGCACGACAACGCGGAAGAACAAGCTATTGTTCAAGAGGCACAAGACAGGTTGGTCTAGGCTCAGAAACTACTTGATGGGGCGACCACATCAATACGCAAGATAAGGGTTGGTAAAATTCGATCCAATATGTCTATAAATGTGGGCGTCACTGTTACTTTGTTGCCAAACAACTTCTAATTGACAAAAGTCCATGCACGATTCATTTTCATTGTATGAAGCATGTTAACAAGGAGGGGAAAGCCGCCCACGATATAAAATTTGGTGGTCAACAGTCAGGACTATTAAGCGGACTGTCCAAGGCCACAAAGGAGTGGATACAAACTTTCTTGCCATGTGGCAACTAAGGTAGCCTCCGCGTGCCTGCTCAAACCTACGCACGTGAACGAAGAACTCCGCGCAACGCTGCAAGCCTCCACATGGCCCCGCGCGCCGCTGCAAACCTACGCGCGCGTGTTCGCAAGTCTCCGCATGCTTGTGCCTACTCCTGGTTGTTGCCGCAAACCTACGCGCGCGCCTCTGCCTGCCCCCGCGCACGATGGAAAGCTACGCACGCCTCTACTCGCCCTTGCCCAAAATCGCTTGTGCCGCATGTGTAACTGTCCCACCTCTCCTCTATGTCCCTCCACACGCCTCTATTCGCCCCAACGCCTTTGCAAGCTTTCACACGACTCTCTTAGAATCCAGACACTCATCCTTAAATCCGCATGCCTCTACTTGCCTCTGCGACCCTTACTGCACCTCTGGTACCCTCTGTGACTTTCCCTAGGCCTTAGCCGCCTCAACTCGCGTAAACTTGCCTCCCAACACCTCCATCGCAATGCACATGAAAACAAACCCTAAATTGCATTGCCACTAAGACACCAACACTACTCCCTCAAAATGGCCACCCTTGCAAATACAATCACATCCAAACCCTAGCCCATGGAAACAACTCACCTACAACTCCTACGTACCCTCATGTGCTTCAAATCCTAATTCCTCAATGTCAATGCGCAAATCATGACCATGGTGGCACAATAATTTCCTAGCCGTCGTCAGAGGCCGCATCCTTCACATTGCCGGAGGTGGAGGTCGGATGACAGGGGATGAAAATGGCGGGCGGGCAAGGGCAGGACCCATGCAAAGGTCCTGGCTGGCATAGGGGCCGGTGTGCGGGGGCAAGCTGCGAGACCGTGCAACCTTGGCCACCCGCCGCCCGATGTTGGCGCCCTAACGAGGTTGTGCCTTGGTGCACCGCTTGTCGGGGTACTATAGTGGGATCCCTCGATTTTTCACCTCACGGAGATCGATAAAAATTAATTCACTTTCACCGCCATTCAGCATTCTCGCTACGCGGACAGGAAACCCCCCAAGCTCGGACTTACCCGAGGTGGGGCCCGTCTTAATTGCATGGGCTCATTTTTCTCGCCCTCCCATTTAGGGGGTGTCAGAGGCTTTTTTGGCTTTCTAAAATACTAAATTGAGACCTACGGCCCCATTTTAGTGCAGAAACCCCGACCTCGCTAAATTTAGGGCCCCATCCAAAAACAAAATAGGGGCCAGGTTTTGGCCCCACCACCTCCTCCCCCACCCGAGCGTAAGTCCGAGCGTGGGGGGTTTCCTGTCAAATCGATTCTCGCTGCATTCCAACAGACCGCATGAAAGAACGCACAAGCGAATTGACACCAGCCCCTCGAAACAGGGTATCAACACAGCATGACACGCGGAGATACATCCGGGTACACGCCTCCGCCGGATCTCACCGCCTGTTCATCACGGTCTGCATCGGTGACCGAAACCATTGCTTCAGTTGTCGCAATGATCGCCCGAAGAGATGTATACCAAAACCCGTTACTGAAACTACCCATAAATCATTCGTAGAATCTAGATATGAGAAGTGAAATACACGAAAGGGTTAATGGTGACGGTTTGGGGTGGGTGGGCGTTAAACCCTAAACCCCGATCGGGGAGCAAACGAAGGCAGTGCGACAGAGCGCGTGTGTTTTGTCGCAGCAGAGGTTGCGCTTCGTTGTAGAGCACTCGCAGCGATGGCGCGGGCCACGGCTCGCCTCCTGGCCCTGGCGCGCACGTCGCTCTCCTCTTCGTCTTACTGCGACCCGGCGCTCTCCTCCTCGCTCTGGTCGTCGGCCTCGCGCCACTCCATTCGGCCGTGCTTCGACTTCACCCCGGCCGGGCTGCTGCGTCGTCACCTGGCCGGCGTGGCCAATCCCGTCGAGACGCGGGAGCAGCTATGGCGCGAGAACATGGAGAAGATCCGCAACATCGGAATTTCAGCGCACATCGACTCCGGGAAGACGACCTTGACGGAGCGCGTGCTGTTCTACACCGGGCGAATTCATGAGATTCATGAGGTGCGCGGGAAGGACGGCGTCGGAGCGAAGATGGATTCCATGGACTTGGAGCGGGAGAAGGGAATTACCATCCAGTCCGCTGCGACGTACTGCACCTGGGGCGATAATCAGGTGCGGTTATGCATTGCAAATTTGATTCTAGGGTTTCGGGAGCCATTTGAAGCAGTTCATTTAGTTGCTCATTCATGGATTTCACTTCAGCTCTCTTCCATTTGAAGTAGTTCATAGTCCAGTTGCAGGCTCATGGATTCCATTTCGTATTTATCAGTTGTGTGCACTTAAGCCGCCTTGTGCCATGGTTTTCCTCGGGAGCGTTTATCTCCGTTTGATTGACGGATGCTGTGGTAACAGGTTAATATTATTGATACTCCTGGTCACGTCGACTTCACTATCGAGGTGGAGAGGGCGCTTCGCGTGCTTGATGGAGCGGTGCTCGTGCTTTGCAGTGTCGGAGGTGTGCAAAGTCAGTCAATTACGGTGGATCGGCAAATGAGGCGGTACAACGTGCCGCGCGTTGCGTTCATCAACAAGCTGGATCGATCTGGAGCCGATCCCTGGAAAGTTATTGATCAGGTTAGTTTGCTCAAGTCATTGATTATACCGTTGTTTGAATGTTAGGGCATACATCTGTCACTTAAATATCTTAGTGAACGTATGGAGTGATCAAGAGATCAAATGTGCAATTCCAGCTTTCGAGGCTGGATCGTGTGGGAAAAGTCAGAATGTGGTGCTGATTAAAATCTCGATTTTATGTGATGTCCTCTCAACTTTGTCCTGTATGTCACAATATGTTATAGAGCAACTGAAGAGAACGTTCACCTGACGAGGATTAGCACATGCATCCAATTTAGAATTTTGGAAGTTCCTGTAGTAACTAGGCAGGATACAACTAATTTGTATACAATTTAAAAGGCATCATATGTAACCATACGATTATATTAACCTGGACATCTTTTTATGGAAATGCAGGTGAGGAAGAAGCTGAAACACAACTGTGCAGCTGTTCAGTTTCCCATCGGATTGGAAGACCAGATTAAGGGTCTTGTTGACCTCGTTCAGAATCAAGCGTATTACTTTCAGGGCGCTCACGGGTATGGAATGGAATGAATAGGGCACTCGTGTTTTTTCTGGGTTGAGTTCTATTTCTACTTATTTACTATCATGGTATATTAGATTGTTTTTTTGTTGAACAGGCAATAGCTATTGGGGAAGATCAGGGTCTGAGTTTAACGTATCTTGTGTAAAACACAGAGAGATAGTGCTCGAAGGAGACATTCCGAGTGAGATAGCAGCTGATGTGGCTGAGAAACGGCGGGAACTTATTGAAGCTGTTTCAGAGGTTGATGATGAGTTGGCGGATATGTTTCTAAACGATCAACCGATTACGCCCGATGTTCTTTCGGTAGGTGTTGGATGTGCCGCTGTTGTGTGTTTATCAATTGTGACAATCGTTTTGCCTGTTATGAGCACTTCAGCTGTATTTCTTGGCTACCCGTGTGCGTTTATGTCAAGATGTGTCAATGTTACCGAAACCAGGGCGCATTTGGCACTTGTTTTGTAATGTCTTCTATGTTGAAAATTGATAATGATATCTTTTCGTTTGCAGAGTGCGGTGCGACGAGCCACTCTTCACTTACAATTTATACCCGTTTTTATGGGCAGTGCGTTTAAAAACAAAGTATGTTCTTTTCTCCTAAATATTCTTTCCGCACATAGAGTCGCTGGCATTGTTTTATGGTTTACGTAGTTATTTATTATTTTGTTAAGTTATTCTAACCCAAGGCTGTAGTGCATAAAGTCCTTAATGTATTAAGGTGTTTGACTGATCATTTTTATCTTTGGTCGTTACAGGGAGTCCAGCTGCTCTTAGATGGTGTTGTGGAATATTTGCCCAATCCACTTGAGGTCAACAACCACGCGCTTGATCAGAACAATAATGAAGAAAAGGTATGCTTTGAAATTTTATTTCAAGCAATGATATCACTTGAGGTTCGTCATTGCATGTATTTGCTGCTCTTATATGTATTCTTGTTGTGATATGATGTCACTACAGGCGCTACAGGCAAATTGTCCAAATTTTCTGTACATGAATCCCCATATTGTATCCAGTTCACTTGACTCTCATTTGTTCTTTAGTTTTCTCATGATCGAAATGAATTTCCATACAACAGGTGGAACTGACCGGGTCCCCGGATGGTAAGCTTGTTGCACTCGCGTTCAAACTGGAAGAGGGTCGTTTTGGCCAACTTACATATCTGAGGTACGGAATATTGTCCGAGGTTTAAGGTCCACTATAGGTCACATTCTGACAAAAGGATCGACCAGTAGAGCTATGGCGATTGCATCAACCACATACTTGTCGTTGCGATGGTTTTATTCATATGTTTCACAGATATCTCATGTTATTAGATATTTCTCCTTGGAGTCGAAGCATCTAGAGTGATTGTGATATCTTAGAATACTGGTCTTACTGGATTGTTAAATGGACGATGACGTGTATTTTTTTACATTTCTTTGTTTTACTTTTTTTGCAGGATATATGAGGGTACAATTCGAAAGGGTGACTTCATCATTAACTCTACTACAGGTCGGAAAGTGAAAGTGCCTAGGCTGGTGCGAATGCATTCGGATGATATGGAGGTTAGTTTGCATC
This sequence comes from Bryoerythrophyllum caledonicum, assembly GCA_963971425.1. Lineage (NCBI taxonomy): Eukaryota > Viridiplantae > Streptophyta > Bryopsida > Pottiales > Pottiaceae > Bryoerythrophyllum > Bryoerythrophyllum caledonicum. The sequence continues at coordinate 3,719,399 of OZ020521.1, read as the reverse complement.
TTCTATTGTCTCCTCTGTGGAAGACTGGAACTGATTTATTTGTCGGTTTTGAAATCCTGATTCGGTTTCACTTCGTTTTGTACCAAATTCTGTTTACCATCGACAGCATGTTTTTGTTTTTGTGCGGACTTGTGTTTCAGGACATCCAAGAAGCGCATGCCGGGGAAATTGTTGCTGTTTTCGGAGTTGAATGCTCTTCTGGTGATACTTTTACGGATGGAACTATCAAGTATACCATGACATCAATGAATGTTCCCGAACCAGTGATGTCACTTGCTATTGCTCCTGCCTCAAAAGATGTTGGTCCTCAGGTATGTTTATCCTATCATTAGTCGAGAGAATGACAGGGTCGCTCGAATACATGGTGAGATCCATTGATAAACGGTTTTTACTTTGAAATTATGGCTTAGCGTCAGAGACGAGCCAATTGCATGCGTCTACTAGAAGGACAACAGGTTGAAGATGAAATCACGCTAGTTTTATCGACGCTTGATTGAGTTCTTGACGGTATATTATTCACGTTGGCATTTGGTTGTGTTTACAGTTTTCACGTTGGCATTTGGTTGTTTTTACAGTTTTCAAAGGCTCTAAATCGATTTCAAAAAGAGGACCCAACATTCCGGGTCAGCTTGGATCCGGACAGTGGACAGGTAATTTTTTTCCCTGGTTACATCCCTCTCTTTATTTACAAAAGGGACTTAATACTCAATTTTACTGTAATATTCAGAGGATTTGGCTGACGGGTTAGGGCTTTTTGTTTTGCAGACTATTGTCTCAGGAATGGGAGAGCTACATCTTGATATCTATGTTGAACGCATTCGCCGTGAATATAAGGTATTTGGCTTGTGTCATTTATTGTATGTATTCATTTTTGCATTGTGATTTGACCTTGTTGCTATTGCCACCGAGTTCCATTCATCGAGGAGAAGATTTCCCAGTTGGTGGAATTTCTGACAGGAAATATTAGTTACTCACTACTTTTGTGGGCTCGCTGCTCTCCTCAGGTAGATGCAGTTGTTGGAAAGCCACAAGTGAACTTTAGGGAGACAATCACGCAGCGTGCTGAGTTTGATTATCTTCATCGGAAGCAAAGTGGTGGACAGGGTCAATATGGTCGTGTTACTGGGTATTTGAACGAGCCTTTTCATTTTCCTTTCATGGTTTTATATGATTATCGGATGTATATTTTCTATGCTAGGTATTCTTTGTTTCAATTATATACATTTTGACGTTTGATTTCCCGAGTTAATTATGTGTTTCTGCTGGATAGATATATTGAGCCCCTGCCAGAAGGAAGTGAGAAGAAGTTCGAGTTTGAGAATATGATGGTTGGACAGGCTATCCCGTCTCAATTTATTGCGGCCATTGAAAAGGGCTTCATAGAAGCTGCAAACTCGTAAGTCCCGCCTGACTTTATAGTGCTCTTCGTGGCCATCAGATCAGTATATGCTCAGGGTCAGCATCGCTTTGATCTTCCAGTATCTTAGCTGTAAGCTGGACTTGCATTCGCTTAGCTCCGCCTTTGAGCTAATTCTGCTAGTTTGTTAATTTATCTTTGTGTTGTGCAGAGGCGCTTTAATTGGTCATCCAGTGGAGAATTTGCGAGTGGTTTTGACTGATGGTGCCTCACATGCTGTTGACTCCAGTGAGCTTGCTTTCAAGCTGGCTGCGTTGTATGCATTCCGTCAGGTGCAGTTTGTACACCATCAAATTTACATGTATTCTCTGCATGCAGAATTTATGTTAAAAAGTGGCATTATAGTATACTAAGACTCCCTCGTGTGAGACCCTTCTCTTTCCACTCACTTCAAAGTGTTCCCTGCATCATACGAAGGCCAGAAAGATACCGTGAATACTCATTTTGCTTCTTTGTGCTTCAGTGTTACGCGGGAGCAAGGCCTGTTATTCTAGAGCCAGTCATGCTTGTGGAACTCAGAGCTCCTGTGGAGTTTCAGGGGGGTATTATTGGTGATATTAACAGGTATGCTCTCTAGCATCGTCACGGAAATTAAGTTTATGTTACGAGATCTTGATTGCTCCGTAATTTCATGGTGCGACCCTTCCGCAAGATGGGAGAGTGATGGGGGCCAAGGCTGTGGAATTGAACGATATTAAATATTTGCCAAACTTGCAGTGAGATGAGATGTTAGAATTAAGCTCTTCACTCCCTATCGTGGGCATTATGTCAGGAGGAAAGGCATCATCGTTGGCAGCGACCAGGAGGGTGATGATGCAGTTGTCTTGGCCCATGTAAGCATCTGATTCATCTATCCGACTCTATCGGTTTTTAAACAATTGTTCGGTCTATTTTGCAATTGTCAACCAAAGTCCACCATTTAAAAAAATTTTGCTCTAACGTACGTCATCACATTACATACCGATATCGCTTCTCCCTTTTCCCCTGCTCACTTCTTTCCTCTTAGTTCGGTTTTCAGTCACTAATATCATTTCCATGTTGGACAGGTACCATTAAACAACATGTTCGGTTACTCAACTGGCTTGCGCTCAATGACACAGGTCTGTTCGAGCACTTGGTTTCTAGTCCATAGAAGATTCAACTTAATGTCTCCTTTTGAGAAGCAATTCTGAGTATGAATGGTCATTGCTGTGGACAGGGTAAGGGAGAGTTCACGATGGAGTATCATCAACACGCGCCTGTGCCGCAAGAAGCGCAAGCAGTGCTGGTGAAGGAGTACACCAACAAAAGGGTCGTTCTATGAGCAAGTCGAGTTCCGCCAAAGCGTACAGTTAGTGCCCTTCCAACCTTGTCAAATGGCGCACGCACTCTCTAGCATTTTATTTCGAGAGGGTGGGACTTCCATTAGAGGAATCAGACAGTGCTCTACACTTCCTGGTGGAATCCTTGGCGTGCACTCATATAATCTTTCTAGTGCAGGTACTAGGAAGTAGCATCCCCTTGCTGAGAGGCTGTGCCAGTAATTTCAGACTACTTATGCCCTACTTAGTTTTAGGTTTAAATTGATGGGGTCATTCTTCCAGGGTAGCACACTAGATTAAACATACTGTAGGACTCTCTAAGAGCTAAGATAGGTTCTTACAAGAGAACTACCTCATATGATCCTCTTGAGTAAGTACTCCACAATCGATATCTTGTGTGGTATTTTATTTTTTATCTAAGCTGATACACGTTTTATATCTTTGTGAACTTAATATGGTTTTAGATTGATAATCCAAATGGTCAAATAGAGGGTTTACATCACATATTGTTGTGGAAAACTAATTAGTAAGACATATGAAGATCTTTAAGTTTTATGTGGAAGTTTTTTTTGGTACTTTGCCCAACATGTGTGGCAATGTGTGAAAAATGTTTGACCTAGGTTAATATGTTTCACTTAAGACAAAAAGTTTTTATTGGGACAATAAGAAAGGGAATAGTATTGTTTGCTAGTATTGAATATCTCTCATTTTAGAGAATGTCCTAGCAAAGCTATTTGTTATTGCTCGATGTATTTGCTCTCGAGAAGTTTTTCTTTAAGGACAACGGGGTGACTAGACATGGGAGAATATACGAGTGGGTACATTTCATCCCGACTAGTTACTACAAACATCACTATAATTTGCTCGTCAAACTCTGGCGTACATTCTCACCACGTTTGTTGGAAGCGCATAGATCCAAGGAACTTGACATATGTAGCGAATCAAACAGAAATGAAGTATTGGTCCGCCAAATTCACAAATTACTCCAAAAGTGACCACCCAAAGGGCCTCTCATCCTTAAAGGGTTAAGGTAAGCCGTCTTTAGTTAAAATTTTGGACTTTCTACGTAGTTTCTTGGAATGATCCCACTTCGCTATGTTTATCTCTCTATATAGTAAGCGTGCTAATAGATATCATCGATACCATCATGGTGATATCTACAAGGAAATTTCCGAGTAAGAGGACGGGGATTTAACTTGGAATGGAGAAGTTACTTTTACTTTGGCTATAATAATTGTAGTTACCTCACCTAAACTTACATTACCCATTGGTAACAATAGATCAGGATACTACACCATTCTTTGAATATAGTGTGGACTAGAATAATTTGAGTTTCTATACTATAATTGGAAAAATTACATCCAATCGGCGACTGGCACACACTTGCTTGAAAATGGATACCCAAAGAACTTGACATGTGTGTGCTTGATGTAAATTAGTGTGGATAATCCACATCAATTATAAATCCACACTGTATCCACCAAACAATGTAGTGATTAATATATACCGTTCCCTACAATTGCAATATATACCAACCAAGACAAACCTAGTGGTTTGTACATAATTAATAAAAATAGAGATTGTCCAATTTTTTGGAAAATATAAGGGATTTGTCCAAAGTGATACCCATGTAATATTTGGGCAATACACATGCAATACCTAGGTGATACTCCTTGTGTCCAAACCACTAGGGATTGGAAAATCATTATTTGGCACGGGATGCCCGAACCCGACGGATGCGTATGGTACCCAACGGCCAAATTCGACACCATTGTGCCCAATAATCATTTATTTCTACAAATAAAAGTTCGCCTTTGTGCCCAATGATAATTTATTCCTTTCAACAAAGTTCTACAAATGGAATATTCTTCAAAATCCATTTTTCACCGAGTTAAAAAAATGATGTTACGAAAGAATAATTTCCAACCACGAGCACGGTATTCTTCAATCCAGTACTGTAATAACAGTTAGAGCATCTCCACTCGGGGGCCTAGAAACCGGGGTAATATGGCTGCAAAAGAACTTGGAATGTGGGCCCGGAGTGATGCAGTCGGTGGAATCATGCACCGTAGAACTGGAAATTTTTTGAACCATGGAAAAGCCCCACGTGGAAGATCTTCATTGAAGGTCACACCCGGTGAAGTTTTCGAGGAGGCCGCCATAACACGCCATTATCCCGTTGCTCTTAAAAAAAGCGCCAAAAAATATGGAGGTCTACAGTGCCCCGGGCCCGCGGTGGAGGGGCCATGCCACCCGGACCCCAAACCGGGCAGGTCTGCCGGGATGGGGCCCGCGGTGGAGCTGCTCTTATACCCCCAGAAAGTAGGTACCGCGGACGACCACCGACCGGTTCGTTCGTTCACCCATTCGTTCGTTCATTCCGAATTCGTCGCTCCCCGCCTACCTCTCTCGTTCGCCCATTCGTTCGTCCACCAAAGTCGCGCAAATGGAGCGAAATGCGTGACTTTGGGTGTCGAGATTAAAAAGGGAAGCGAAACTTGAAAGTCTACTAAACCGCTTGATTCTGGAAACCGGAATGTAGTCTTTCGGTACATCTCGCGGTTTAGGGCTCCCAAGTGGGTTTCAGATTCTCTTGCCCGCACTCCTTCCGTTTCTGTCTTGTTGCTGCAGCTCTTGGCTGTGCATGGCGGTGAGAAGCCATCGCGTTTTCTCGTCGCTGTGAGGAGTGTTGGAGATTCTAAATATGGAGTGGTTGAGGTGAGCTTTCGAGGGTTCAGATCGTTCTTGTTAGAAGCTGAAGTAAGGTGTTTCTCTCGTTGTAACTGCCTGTTCTTTGCTCAGCTGGTTGTACTGCAGTATTCATTTTTGAGGTGGCCGGCGAGAGAGAGAGAACCAGTCGGCGAGAGAAAACGGTCTTCGTCCTTGTGATCCAGTAGACGCCGGCCCATCGGATGCACCAAGAGGGAACGAGTGGGCGAGAGGGAGAACGAGTGCATAAAACCTGAACTCTTCTCAGTGGGGCGTTTCTGTGTTTGTGCTGTGGAGTGTTTGGTTGTGAACGGCGTTGGGCGAAGGAGAGATATCATCGCGCTCTCTTGTTCGTGCTTGAGGAGATGGGCGAGAGAGCTTTTCTCCGTTCGAGGAGTCTTCCTTCTTTCCGGAGTAATGGCAATATTGGTGAGTATTTGATGCACTTTAGCATTTGGCTCTTATGCTAGGGTTTTTATATTTTTCAGAATGTGAAGAGGCAGACCTTGCAGGGGTAGCGCTCCCGTTTCTTAGATGCTGCAGTTTTACCTCTTTCAGGACGGCCATAGGCATTTTCGGATAGTAGCAGCAGTGCCGCAGGGCCGAATCAACCCTGCGATCCTAGTGTGTCTGTATTCGCCTCTTCCGATTTGGTTTTCGCCGGCTGAATTGAACTATAATTGAGTCGTAGACTTGGCCGGACATAGCGGCCCGTCGTCTAATTTTGTTGATTTCATTCTTAATGTTTTAAAATTCATCCAGTTCTAGTTGTTCAATTGAAGAAACCATACTTACACTGTTTTGATTAATGGTGGTCGTTGTGTTCACAGACGAAGGCCTCTCGCGCGGGTCTCGCGGGTCCCCATTTACCAGGGGATGTATTCAGGGGATTCCACCTCGTCTGGTGAGTTCAAAGTCATAGGGGCATCACATTCACTGGATCTATGTCTGCACTAAAATGGAGGCGGTTGCTGTATTATGCATTGTTTCTCAAGAAACAGTATTAGTATTGATTTTCCACCAGGAGTTTAGTAGTGTTAATCTTATGATTTGAGCACCGTTTATTCTACTATCGTTTTAGACCCCGGGCTCCGTCCTAGTACGTGTGTATTAGTATGTATATACACATGTCTTAGTATATATATTGATATAAGAAGTCGGTTTACAAAGTATTCTGAAGATGCTCTTCAAGTATTCTAAAGAGGCTCTTTTGTGTAGATACAGCAGGGCATATTAGACTTATCACATGAGTAGAAGGAAGAGAACAAATTGGTCCAAGGGAAATGGCACAATTAGCAAAATGTAAACTGCCAATATAACGATTATGGCCTTTAAGTTGAAGTGTTTCTCCTTCTCACATGTTTGTTACGATCGATTTAACGATTCTAGACTCAATTCTCTTGTTTGCAGAATGATGATGAAATCAGCCCTTTGAAGAAGGAACTTGAGAGCGAGAGGAAGGAACTTGAGAGCGAGAGGAAGGAACTTGAGAGCGTGAAGAAGGAACTTGAGAGCGTGAAGAAGGAACTTGAGAGCGAGAGGAAGGAACATGAGAGCGTGAAGAAGGAACGTGATAGGCTGGAGAAGGAACTTAAGGACGTGCAGGAGAAATACGATAAACTGCTATGTACGTGGCTCTGGTTCTAATGCAAGTCAATGTGCGCAATTTTGTGGATTCATAACATTCTAGAACTAGTGCTAGGGTGATCTCAAGTTGGGTTGTAGGGATTGCCATTGAGTCTTAGTAGTAGTGCTTGATTCCTTTTCTAATGGCCCATGCTCGTTCCTTCATTGACATTCATCTCTTTCTTTCCATTTATGTCCACTTCCTTAGCCTCGTCCACCTCGGTTCAAAGAATCATCCTCCTCAAAGGTTTCTAAATAGAAGCCCACCCTAGCACTGGTTTTAGAATGGTATGTTCGATTTTTTGTTGTGGTGGAACGGGTTTTGAGCTGCTAATTTTTAATCTTATGCGTTTGTTACATTTTTCAGGTGCGCTAGAGCTTCGAGAGATCTTGTCGAAGTTCTTAAAGTCTAGTGATGTGAATACACGTCTGATGACAAAGGTAGAGCATGACTGTTTTTTTGCGTTCTAGTTGCTTGTTTTAAGATTTGTTGTCTCATCACAACAAGTTCTGAGTATCTGGGTTGTCTGCAACAGGCGCACCTTATGTTCCCCAACGAGTTTCTGGAGATGAAATTCCTAACGTTTACGGTCACAATCAGGAAGTTATTGGAAGCAAATGAAGGGACGGAGCACAAGTTGAACTGCCTGCAGGAAGTCGCCAAGTCCTTCAGATTGAGTTCGTTGTTATGGTGGGACGAGGAGATGGGCGAGCGGGTCTATAAGTTGTGCATTAATGTTGCTCGGTGGAACGAGTCTGACTTTCACCCAAAGATCGAAGGTGTGACGAAGTGTAGATGTATGAACAAGGCCCGCAAAGGACTGTACAAGTTTGATGGCGTCGATTTTGGTCCATTTGTGAAGGAAGCACTCCATACTCCAAATGCACCGCGTACCAGAGGACGTACCACATAGGACATTCCAGACATGTTCTTTGCATGCTTGGGTTATTTTTAATGTCACCCATATTTTCATTATGATGTAATGTAGTATTAATTTTTTATGTAATTTTTTTTTCTTTTTGGTTGACTCTTAATAGCTTGTAGATATGGAAGAGCTTAGTAGTCTTTAACTTAGAACGCCTGAGAAGCCGAGAAGTGGCTTCTTGGATGACATTTGAGGATGATAATTGTTGTAAATGATTGTTTTCATCCAATTCTTTTTGTGGAGAGTTCATTCAATATGTAAGTATTAGATGATGAAACTTGCCTCATTGAGGTAATCGTCTCATATCTATAGAAGAAAATGTTTGTGACATGGATCTTAGTGTAGTGAATTTTAGAAACTTCTAGCTCTAACTCTAAATCTGAATTTGAGCCATTAGAATGATAGTTTTTGATTTTGAGTCCAACTGATGAAATGAAGTTTATGGAGTCTAGTTTCCATTCCAATTTGAAAATTTGAAAAATACAGAAAATTGAATAAATTATTGCAATTTGAACTTTGGGCCTTTAACCATGGTAAATCGATTTTCTGATTTTAGTTGAACATGGAAGTTTCATATACACCACGAGTTTTGGCACTTTAATGTACACCTTTGATGAATTTTTAAAAAAAAAAGTGACATATTTTGTATGTGATATGAAATTTTATCACTTTTTTTTCAAAAAAATCACAAAACTTGTGATCTCATCTTTTAAAAATGGAAAAAAAAATCACTCATATTTGATGAAAAAATAGAGCACATAGTAGAATGGAAATTGGGATACATGTCACCGTCATAGCTCCGTTGTTCTAGGGTTAAACTTAAGGTAGAAGTAGGTTAGCCACCTTTTAATAGGAGAGGAGAGGAGAAGTTATGTTATCCCTGGAATGTTAGAGCTAGAGTCTATGACCGTGGCATCAATCCCAATTTCATTCTACTGTGTGCTCTATTTTTTCATTATGTATGAGTGAAAAAAAATTCATTTTATTTTTAAAGATGAGACCACATGTCTTGAATATGTTACAAAAATCACAAACCTTTTTGTGAAAATTTGAAATTATGGTGACTATTTTGAAGAAGTGAGGAAAAATCATATCAAATACAAACTAAGCTTAAATTCCAAGAATTTCACCAAAGATGTACATTATAGTGCCAAGAATTGTGGTGTAAATGAAACTTCCATTTTTAGCTAAAATTAAAGAACCAATCATTTATGGTTATAGGCCCAAAGTTCAAATTGCAATAACTTATTCAATTTTATGAAATATTTGAAATTTCAAATTGAAGTGGAAACTAAAGTTCAGAAGCTTCATTTCATTAGTTGGACTCAAATTCAAAAAAATCATTTGAATTACTCAAATTCGGATTTAGAGCAATTTCTAAAATTCACTACATTGAGATCGTGTCACAAACATTTTTAATTTTAGGAGAAACAAGATCACTTGAATGAGGGTCTATTTGCACATGGAGGTTTATACATCCATAGAAGCTTGCTATATCTACGGAAACTAAATAAAATGAAATGTTTTCACATTGGATAATAAAAAATAGTTCTATTCTTTGACAAGCACTCAAGACTTACAACAATAGGTAACCATATTCAAGCACCAAGCTACTTAACGAACAACTAGGTTGCCGTTCTTGCATGTTTTTCATACCTTTGTCATTATTTCAGTGACTCGTAGATCAAAATCATGCATTCAAAATCATCCAAGAAGCCACATTTTGGCTCATTGGACGTTCCAAAGTTATACTTGGAGTTTAAACCACTTGATTATAGAATGAAAATTGTGGTAAAAGTTCACTATAGTTACTTTGAATTGGAACTTGTTGGATGAATTCTGCAATTTAGTTTGTATGGCCAGAATGTCAGACTTTGAGATTTCCATGAGCCTCTTGAGACCTTGAAGGATCTTTTGCTAAGGCAAATCCCCCCATGACCGACAATTAAGCAATGTGCATATAAGGAGAACCCACATAATAAATAGATTTATTTTTCAATGATAAACAATAGAATTACAATCTCAAGCAAAGTGATTTCATATTTTTTGGATGAGATGTGAATTAGTTATGAGTTTTCAAATGTGGTTAGCCATGTTTGGCGGTGGCGGTGGCGGGCTGGACTACATTACTGATTAAAATTGTCTACTTTTGTCACTTTAATACCAAATCTTCTCAAGTGACATGGAGTTGTTCACCTTTTCTTCTCAAGTGACATAGAGTTGTTCACCTTTACTTCTTGGAGACAAAATGGTTCACTCTATGTTTCAATGTAAGGTTGGATGACCAATAACCACCAACTTAAGCTTGCTAACCTATTTATAGCATTTGTATCATGGTAAGAATTTTTTTGGGAATTCAAAATAGGATTTCATGAATATTGCAATTGTCGTGACCATTTATTTCTTCATATTGAAATTGCTACAAATTTTTTAAGTGGATAGTAAGCCGTGACCCATTGTCGACATACAAAATTGTCTACTTCCACAATAAATTGTGCTAATGACCACTTGTGCAAGAGACTAAAAACAGAGAGCTTTGAACCAATTATAAACTGACACCCAATCATCACTGATTTCCTAAAATTTTGGAAATGGGGTGGGCGGCTGGTGGTTTTGGCCCACATAAGATTGTTGATTCTGGGGTTGGTGGTGGTGATAGGTTATCCAACCTTACTCTTACAAAAAAATCGTAGAGGCAGCAACATTCTAGAACCAGTGTTTGAGAGGCCGCTCATTTACAGTATTGTAGGATGATTTCGAGATGAGCTTTTTGAACCAAACTGAAAGAGGCTAGTAACGAAAATGAAATATGCGGTCATCTAGGGAAGTGAAATTGAGCAAAGAATAATCACTCTAGCCTCAACTATTCTTTTCTACCAAGCAAGAGGCTTCTCTAGCGTTGCAGAATGTTCTCTAACTAAAACATATCACACAGATAATCCTTCGTACAAGACCCTGTCCAAACTAACACATATCACACAGATAATCCACAAAGGTAAGGAAAGTGCACGATAACAGTTGGAGAATTACGGTACAATTTTCATTAAATATGTACAGGTATATCGATACAGAATGTACATCTGATCTATCCATCCATCCAGAGATGGTTTCAGAAACAGAGGAAAGCGAGCGACCGTTTCGAAGCTCGGAGTTCCTGCAACAACCACAAAACTTGCAAACACCACCGCGCGTCTGAGCTGGTGAAGGTTGAGGATTCGGAGACCGCTATCCTCGCTCGCCACCGAATCACTGCGCGAAAGCCACAGCGTGTCTATGTTGGTGGAGATTCAGAAGCATCGGATTCTCCGCAGCGCCGGACGATTGCAAGTGCGCGGCACTGGTGCCCGCAGCCTCTTCCAGTATGGTGTCGAGCGCGAGATCCCGAAGCGCGCGTCGCCGCACCGTGATGAGCTGCGGCGGCGCGGTCTCCACCCACGTCGCCCGGCTCCCGCATCCCATCATATTCCTGTCCATGCTCACTGACCGAAGATTTCACCCCGAAATGCAATAACAAACTCCCGAAACCTGCCGACGCTCTCTCCCGAATCCTGTCGAACGCCGCTAAACCTCCGTACGATGAAGAAGACGACAACGCGCTCTGATCGCTCCGAGACTGACAAACCTGCAACGAATTCGAGGTGGAACTCTGCGGAGAGAGAAACCTGAGGCGAATTTATACTGAAGACGGAGAGCTACGCACAAGTGCGTTACTGGGCTCAAAAACTGACATGATCTCGACCTGGAGTACATTTCAGTTCCTAGAATCTAGACAGCAGTGTCGCTTTTGAAGGCAGTGTTAGTTTTTCGTATCTGGTCCTCTTAACTTGAAAGAAGACGCACTGTGCTGTACTTTAAACCGTCACTTTACAGCAAACAAGTACATTTCAGACTCTACCATCTACGTTTCTAGTTGTTGGTGATGCTCTCTTAAGCCGTGGTATCCTCACTAGTCTCTAAACTATTTCAATCTACAAGAAAACTACATACCAATCTCTAGAGTCTATGAGTCTCAGGGTTGGTGACGTTTCTGCATGCAATGTGGGATTTCTTACAGCTTGAGACATTCGCATAGGAAGTTAACCCTTTAACGACGAGGCCATGCACATGACCCTGATTTTTTTTAACGATTTAATAGATTTTGCACAAAAGCATCTACACAAAATTATGACATTACAATGTTCTCTTATTTTACAGAAATCATTGTAGTTTGTTATTGCCTCAACGGATTGGAGATCATAAAAATGGTTTGGATGGAGGAAAGCATAGCGCACAAGTGCGCAAATCAATCCAACGGTTTAATCAGCCGTGGCTCCCCAAAACCTGGTCTCATCGACCACATTCTAGTTCCTTCGTTGTTAAAGGGTTAAGCGAACTTCAGTGAAAGTGAGGGCGTTGCGTCTAGACGAAGTTGCAGGGTTGCGTCTTGAGGTCGATTTTTTATTGTCGGAGAGTGACAACTACTGTTACAGGAGTTCGACGTGGCAGGGTGGTTGGTGGAACTAAGGAGTTGAGTCCATAACAGATATGGTGGAAAGTTCAAATTTGATGATGGTTCCAACTTCCAGATTCCTTCCTTTATTCGAAAACATTCTAGTGGGGGCACGTGGGGAGATCTGGGGTGTTGTGGAACACTTGGCGTGTTCAGGGAGGGCCTTGGAGTGGCATGACAGTTTCTAGGAGGTGCATGGAAGAGGTGGTGGCTTCGAAATAAAGTGTTTAAAAAAGGTGCTTAGCAAAGTGGTGAGTGAGCGCCAGGTGGAGGTGCATCTGAGGTGGCGCAATTATCTTCCAGGCAATGCGTTTATCTCCACGTCTGTGCCTTGGATGCTCCATTGTGATTCTTCACAACTTATGCGTTCCTCTCCACGTTTGTGCCTAGGATGCTGCATTTGTGGTTCTTCACAACTTCATCGTCACCATCGAGGCTGATTTTCACAAAGTTCCAACATATCCAACCCTGTAAACCACATCTGCAATCCACTTTGACAATTTAACCCCTAAGTTACCAAGACAGTTTTCCACCAAAAACACTTCAAAATTAATGGATTCTAGTGCAATGAATAAAGAAGGAAACAAAAACTTTTATTTCGAGTTCTGACCGTAGGATCTCAATAAAGGCTTATTAAGTAGTACATGTACAAAATTTCATAAACTTTGACCGCACGGATTGAAAGATTATAGTGTTTGAAGTCAAGCAAATGGTTCATTTTCTTCCCTACGTTTAGTGGATCAGCAGACTTTGACTTCACTTTGTGTCAAAAAGATTCACTACACAAGGTCTAAATCTATTACCATCTTGTTAAGCATGATGTTAGCTCCGTACACACCAATTTTTAGAGGTAGAGACAGGGTGTAGCATATTCAAAACAAGTGTGCAAGGAGTGGAGGCTCGAAATTTGTTAATTCACACTTTAATTTTTTTTGAACTTAATATGTTTTTGATTGATAATCCGAATGGTTGATAAGAAGGTTTATAGTACATATTGTTGTGGGGAAAAAAAAAAGTGAAAAATATGAAGATTTCTAGGTTTTATGTGGAAAAGAAGAAGTTTTTTTGGTACCTTGCCCGACAATGAGTGACAATGTGTGAAAATGTTTGACTTGGGTTGGTATGCTATTTTTCACTAAAGACAAGAACTTTTTTTTGACAACATGAAGGGAAATAATATTACTTGCGAGTACTGAAAATATCACTTTCAATAGAGTGTCCTATCAAAAGTTTTTGGAGGTGGCCGAGGTGCCCGCCCTCCCCATTTAAAATTAAAAACCCTATAACTTTTTCATCAAATGTCCAATTTAGGAAAAAATTGTTTTCCCACTGAGCTCTTGGTAATGTCTTTCTATAGTGAACATTTCAAAGAAGAATGTTGGAAATTGACACCATAGGAACCTGACTGAACTTTCAAAAAGCCCATTTTTGACACTTGGTCCTGTAGGGGTTAAATATTCAGATCTTTACGATAGATACATGATTGTAATGGGACATGTATATTTGTTCATTAGAGCATCTGTACCCTTTGCCTGGCCAACTGGCATGGCAAGTGCGGTTGGCTATGTGTGATTGAGGGGAGTCAAAGGGCTTGTAACAACGTTTTTTTTTTTCGTATGTCACATTCTCTTTCAGCCAGTGACATATCTTCCTTCCAAAATTTTACCCAACCCACGTCTGGCAGCAAAGCGAAGCTGTCAGAGTGTCGCCAAAAAAAAAAACCATGGCCCGTAGTCTTCACCGGGCAGGACCTGCAATAGTATCCGAGCAATTATAGCACTAAAAGGCACCAATTGACACCCTCAAGAACCTACACTATCGTTACTTTGAGCTCGCCGTCCACCACCGAATGTTGTTCAGAAGAAATGGAGTCAAGTCCTTTCTAACAACTTCAAACTTTGATGGCACAATGTGTAGGATAAAGATCGAAGTGGTAAAAAAGCAGGACTCAATCTGGCAATTGTGGCAGAAAGCTATTGTTGTGAATCAATGGAAGAAACGTGCTTCTCCGCACATTGATGACAGCTGCACTGTTTGCAGTACAGGAGAACAGGAGAGCATTCTACATAGGTTCTGGAGCTGTAGCCAAGCTAGAAGCTTATGGGATTATGTGAATGAGATTCTTCGACGTCTTAGTAAGACCCCGCACTCCCAATGGGGTAGTGTTAACTTCAAGCAAGCTCTCTTTGGTAGTAGGCCCCCCCTAGAAATTTGCGAACCTTAGTAGAATCTGACTCTTTCTTAGAGGGATTACTCTTTGGACTCTCTGGCTTGCCTAAAATGATTGGGTCTTCAATCAGAATAGATGGAATCACTACAAGATTGAGAACGTCATCTGGCAAGGTCTCACAGATTATGGGAGGATTGCTTGGGGGAGAGTTCTCACTGCCAACACCGAGGCTAGCAGAAACAAGGCGGCGAACCTTTTTGACTCGACTTGGGGTTGTCATGAGTTGTTGTGCAACGTCCAAGGCAACCACTTGGTTTGGGTCAAAGAGTTTTACGTTAGTCCGGAGTCTTGACTCCTTTCGTTGCCGGAACTGGCGAGTGTGATTTGTACTGGTGTCTTTTTGCAATCAACATGTTTTGTTTTGCTTAAAAAAAAAACCTGCACTATCAAGAACGTTGCCTTGTGACCTCCGCGGTCGTTGTGGAAGTGCCATGTTATCCAGCGACATGTCAAAGAAACATAAACAAAAGGATGTTTGAGTTCGAGAGGGCGCAGTAGAAAATGACTTTTGGCCGTCTGGTGGCTTCGGTCTGCAGGGCTCGGCGTGGTCTGTGTCGTTGGTCGAGTATTGCCGCAATTCATAAAAGTCGTTGGACTCTATAAGTGGCTAAACCGCTCCTTCACTAGACATTTGTTGCGGATGCTCTTGGTGTGTTGGACATGTTCTTCCACATGCTAAAGTTTGTGAAAAAAAATTCCTTTGGGCATCATGCAAGAGGTTTTGTGTTTATGGAATGCTTAAAGTAGTTTAGGTTGGTGCAATAATGTTCTACACACATTCAGGTTTAAGATTGAATGAAATTCCAATTTCCATGGATTTGTGACAGTTCGGTTTTTCCTCCCTTGAATGGACAGTACATCCATGGTCTAACGGGGTATGCTCCATCCCCTATCAACTTGTACGGATGCAGTTTCCCCTCCATACAAGCTCTTCCAATTTTTGTAACTTGAAAAACAGCCCAATCATGAAGACTATTGGCCCAACCAAACTCGAAATCCCAAAACCTAAATTTGACATCGACGATTCCTTAAAGAATAGCTGAATGGAACGACTTCTGGCAATAATAATCTTCTCCACCAACAATTGGCGCCAATACTGCAATATGTGACCCATCTATTGTGCCTACAATGTATGGAATGCCATGTAGAGCTTCAAATTCTCTAGCTGAAATCCTAAACTTCGATTCTCTAGGCATTTGAACAAATATACATTGCAAATGTTGTCTAACGACTTTACAAAATCCTCTCACATTTTTGAAACCGTACATTCAGCAACCCTGTATAAATCCCCTATAAGCAATTGTCCATTGCTAGATCCTAGCCTTGTCAACAAAATTGCAATTTTAGTTTCCACAGAAATTGAATTCCTGAAAGGTGTATCTTGTTTTTGCAAAAATGACCCTAACTTCTCGCAAAGAAATCTGAAAGTAGCAAATTTAACTCAGGTTCTAACCTTGAATTACACTTCAGTGTATGATCCCAACAATAATCCAATCCGTAAATCCACCTTGTCTTGCAAAATATTCCTCGTCCCCTCCATTGCAACCCTAGCATTTTTGCGAGAATCTGAAAGTAGCAAATCCCTCCATTGCAACCCTAGTTTCATTGCAAACCCTAGTTGCAAATCTGAAAGTAGCAAATCTGAAAGTAGCAAATTTCATGAAAGCATTTTTGCGAAATCTGAAAGTAGCAAATCTGAAAGTAACTCCATGCTCCAAAAAAATGCTGAAAATTGCCAATTTCTCCCACTCTCCTTGTAAAATCAGTGCTTGCATGCTCACAAGGTGTGAAACAAGCATGTGCAAGCAAGTATACAACCCTAGCATCAATACAAGGTCCCTCCTCCCCTCCATTGCAACCCTAGTTGCTCAAATTTCAAGAGAAGAGAAGAAAAGAGAGAAGAGGAAAAGAGTGGAGGAAACAAGGAGAAAGAAGAAGGGGAGGGTGAGAGAGTGAATGGCGAGGTAATCTCCATATCCGCCCTTTTTAGATATACATTAAAAAAATCAGCCCATACTTGTCCCGGTCCAAATCCACTTTACACCATGAGAAGTGACCAAGACACCCAAAAAAATGATTTTTCAATTTCCATGGTCACGGCTCTAGACCAAGAGCCATGACCATGAAAACAAGAACGGTACGACTATGAGGCTCTGTCTATTGCAAAAGTTACATGATATTGTTGATAACATCATTGATATTGTATGAATTTTTAGGTTGAGAAATAGTTGAATCCTCTTTAATTATTATTAAAAATTCTTTGAATGATATAAAAAGATGATACTTTATTAAGTCTAATCTTATGCGTGACACCATATGGGACAAGTTACGTGATAAACGGATTGTTTAAGATTGTTTAGGAAAAATTCCTATTAGGAGTTTAAGATTGTTTAAGAAAAATTCCTATTGTTGAGACAGTGTGAAATTTGTTTGTTTGTAAATGATAATAAAATGGGCTTAGATCAAATCCCGTCAGTTCAAATAGTTTGTTCTAATTATGTTAGATACTTCAACCATTGTAACTTGAATTGGTTCTTTATTTATGCTATCTCAAAAAAATACAAAGACAATTGAATATAAAATACTTTTATTATTGGTTTTTTTTTGACAAGTTAATCATGTAAATATATTCACTATTAAAAAATCGTCCGTAAATTTGTAATAGTCTCCCAAAAACTCTTGTAGTCCCCCACAAGGATCCTTGGGAATATAGGGATTAATCAAACAAATATTTAAATAATAATTGATTGCAAAAATTGATCAAATAGTTTATTGCATATGATTCAAACCAATTTAGAATATATAATATATGACATTGGCCTTTGATTAGTTGAATTTATTTATCCAATATTTTAATGCCATATACAATTTTTTCCAATTTTTCCAATTTGTTTCAATTGTTTAAACAATATTTTTCAATCCAGTTTTTTAAAACTATATTTTTTGCATCAACCTTAACCTTGAAAGACCATATAATTGTGAAGTCGGCTTCTGCACATCTTGGGAACATTTGCATTTATATTCCTAAATCTTAAAATTCTATACAAAGGTGCAAGAAGATAAGAGCAACATAGGAATGTGAGTTATATTCTAACTTTTCCAATACTAAAGAAGTTAGACCATCTTCAAAGATATTTGTCAAAGTTATACCATCTTCAAAGACACTTTGGGCAACTTAAACAAAAAAATTACTATTCTTGAAGATGAACTTAGATCCAAGTTTCCATATTTTGACAAAGTAGTTCTCTATATATGCTTTGAACCTCCTTGATGATTATGCTTTATATATCAATGATTCAATAAATAAAGATTTTTTTTTTGTGCATATATTGAAATATTTTGTACAATTTAAACAAATCCAACTCAAAGGTAAAATAGCTCAATAAACTTAGAAACTCAAATTAGAATCTCATGTATAGAAAATCAAATTTTAGAAACTCATAATTAGATACTCAAAATTGAAAAACTCAATAACATAAAAATTCAATAGTTTAAAAGCTCAATAATTTAAAAACTCAATAATTTAAAAACTAAATATTTTCAAAACTCAATAATTTAAAACTTGATCACTTACAAACTCAATAATTTAAAAACTTGATAAGCTCAAGTAAATGGCATTGCAAAGGTCAAAATTAAGCTTCCGGTCAAGACCAGATGCGTACATCACTACTTGTCTCTTTCACCATCCCCTCATGTTGCATGCCTCCGCTTGAATACAACGACATGCTCCTTGTTTTGCACCAACACTAATATGGACTACAATAGAATGTCTCGCACAATTTGCTAACCGCTCGTCACAGAAATGCATCACCAAGAAGGTAACCTATCTAATCACCATCAACACAATCCTCCAACTATATTAGCATAGCACCAACACCACACCAAAGAAGAGCAACTCAGTTCCAAATCATCACACATCCTTCAACAATAATGTGTGAAGTTGATCCATAGAAGGACATAACACAAAATTATGCCCCCTTTCCACCGAGAGGTTGGTTGGAGCTAGTGGTGGAGATATGGACAAGCTAAACTACTCCGCTAGTAAGTGACTGTAGAGTATCTATGCTTGATGTGAACATTCTCATCTATACTACTGTAGATACATCACTCCATGGTTTTAAAATATTTAAATTGCAACATTGTTGTGTGAACTCTAACTGGATTTTTTGACCACATGGTAGTTAGTGCGTTGGTTGTGCTTGTAGCCTACTTCTTGGTGGAAAGGGGGCATTAGTCTTAACATGAAATCCATTAGCTCAAATCTCAAGCATTTAATTAAATCACATGCTAATGAAGAAAGCGATGATCATCACCTCAGGTTGGATGTCGCGTATGATCTCATATATGTCAAACGACACAAACAGCTTCTCCGGGGTCTTCCTACTGCGAGTTATGGCTTCTCCAAAGCTCAACAACATGTGAACACTGGAGTCCGTCACGTCTCCAAACTCTTTCTCTTAGTGTGGGTCCAGGCGCACCCAAATCTCGCCACATCGCTGCCGCTCCGCCGCAAACAAAAGCTTGATTTGAAGCCACATACACAACTATCGGCAGGTTCAAAATACACCACATAATTTCCATGTTTAGAGAGGGAGACTGATTCTTACAACAGTGCGCATGTATTGAATCTAGTTTTTGATCTTGCCCTCCAGCAACCCCCATGGCATCCTGGAAATATCGTCTCTCCTCAGTTTTTCCACCCACAGGTTTTGCATGCTCTATTCCAACATGGCAGCTCTCACATCCTTGCAAAGGAGAAGAAGTGGTAAGAGCTTTACATGATCTCAGAGTTGTTTGCAGATGTAAGGCCTTACATGTAGGGTTTAGGATTTATAGATATAACTGTAGTACCTACTAGACGTTGGGGATATTTAGGCGCTTAGTGAATTGCGAGGCGATGGTGGACTTGCCACAGACAAGGATGACAAGAGGGATCCTCTGATGATGAAATCTGACATCAGAAAATCAAAAATAGAATAAAATCATGTACGTCAACATGAAACATAAGAATGCCAGACAACTCTTACAATATAATCCAAGGTTACCTCGTCATCATCTTGTAGCATTCGATGTACTCAGCTCCATGGCTAAAAACAACAAATCCAAGTAAATAATGGCGTGAAATCTTAGGGTTTAGGGTTTAAAGTTTAACACATACCTTGAACAGATTAGCCTCTAGATCTGATTGTGACCTGCAAAAACACATAAAACATGTCCGTATCAGAAAACAACACGAGTCTCTATCAGAAAAAAAAGTTGTTGATTCGGAATCTCTATCAACCTACATCTTCTCATAGAAGCATGGTTCGGAATCTGATGAATCACAAAGAAACAACCTCATCATAATCCCTAACACACATGAGAACTCCTTGAGAAAACCTTGAGGTTTGTTGGTTGAGGGCTTGCGGGCTTCACCTTCCCTCTGGACCACACCACACTGCCTTCTTCCTTGTAACCCAAGATGCAAACACCACCACTTTGGGCGGCATCAAGTAACATCACCTCTCTTTGGATAAACTTTTGTTGACTCAGCATCCGCATGCGGATGAACGTTTTTGACGAATGAGAATGTAATTGAGTTCTACTAGTGTGAACGCAAAAGTAGTTAGCACTTTGGACCTTGCTCTTGTTGATGGGGAAAGTCAATACAAAGGCTCTGCCTTAGTGGACAAAGCCAATAAATGATTTCTCTTGGTCAATCCTTGTGGTCTGTAGTATAAAGCGCCCCTTAGGATAACCTTCAAAGGTTATCCTCCCTTACCAAAGAAACCACCTTCGCTACACGCAATAATCAGTCTACAACAGCCCTTCATTTAATGATTATTACGTAGCTTAAAATCACTTGTCTTATGTTTTGCAATCCATGAAGTGCTAGATAATACAATATTGAATGTTATGTGGTGGTCTAACAGCACCCAACCATATTCTCTTCCCATTTGGTTCAAAACGCTCTGAGCTCATTTACAAGATTCTGTCCTGAATAGAAGGTTACTCTAACGCTCATTCTAGAATGTCATGCTAGTGACATCCACGATCATTGGTACGGCCATGCTGCATAAAAACCACAATAACAAAATGTTTGAAGTCAAAAAATAAAACTCAAAACGACTCAAGAGATCAAAAACATATCCACATGCGGTGAAATTTTCATTTCGTATGTACAAAGTATGAATACTGTACAATACCCACCAATAAGTATACGTTCATTTCGCATATGTACGTTTCCACACGACACTGCTGCCAACTTTGACACCCTTCTAAAGGCTGAATTAATTTCTTTGTTGACAACATGTGTGCCAAGTTTCAAGTCTAGAAGATGAATTCAAAAAAAAAAAATTAAAATTTGCCAACATGTGTAGCTATGGGAAAAGTTTCATAGCTGCCAACTTTGACACCCTTCCAAGTATTGAAAGAATTTTATTTCCCCATGGAATTTTTATCATGAGACCACCTCTGTGTTGATTACATGTGCAAAAAAATTCAAGTTCAAAAGATCCACACAAAAAAGAATATTCCAAATCAACCAACATGTGTAGTTGTGGGAAATATTTCACTCCTCGCCAACTTTGACACACTTCCAAGGATTGAATTTTTTGTTGTTCCCCATAAATTTTTTGGCATGAAAGTATCTCCATGTTGATTACATGTGTGCCAAATTTAAAGGCTTAAATATACACATAACCAACAATTTTTGAGATCTACCAACATGTATAGTTGTGAAAAACATTTCACTGCTGCCAACTTTGACACCCTCTCAAGGATTAAATTTTAGTTTTTTTCCCATGAGATTTTGGATATAAAACCATTGTTGTGTTGATTATACGTGTGCTTAATTTTAAGTCCAAAAGATCCACAAATGAAAAGAAAAAAATCTAAATATACCAACATGTGTAGTTGTGAGAAACAATCAAGGAAACCATTTCACTATTGCCAACTTCGGCACCCTCCGTAGGTCTAAGAAGCTGTTCATTGACCATGAAATTTTTGGCACAAGATCATCCCTATGTTGATATAATGTGTGCCAAATTTTAAGGTCAGAAGATGAATACAAAAATCCACCTTCAAAATCTACAAACATATGTAACTTTGAAAAACAATTTTGAGTATCTTTTTTTATATTCATCATGTGGTCTTGAAATTTGGCACATGTGTTTTAGAGATAGAGATGATTGTGTGCCATGAATTTCACCGTAAATAAAATAAAAATCAACCCTAGGGAGGGTGTCAAAGTTGGTAGCTGTGAATGGCTCACAACTACACATGTTGGTAGATTTTGAATATCTTTTTTCTTATTCATCTTCTGGCCTTGAAATTTTGCACACATGTTGTGAACATAGAAATGATCTTGTGCCAAGAATTCCATGGTAAAATGACATTTTTCCAACCCTCATGAGGGTGTCAAAGTTGGCAGCAGTGTAGTGTGGAAACGTTCAGGAACATATACTTATTGGTGGGTACTGTACATACACCTCCGCAGCGTCCATGCATCAGTGGATCGAAAAAACTCCAAAAAAGCTCTACAAAACTTCCGAAACCAGTCACACACCGCTAAACTTCTGAAACCAGTCGACGAAGCACACGAAACCTGTCACACACCGCTAAACCTCCACACGAAGAAGACGACAACACGCTTTGATTATCACACTGATTAGTTGAGAGAGTTTAAATTCAATTATAATTTTCTCTCAATACACTACACCGTTCCCTGAATATAGTGTAGACTAGACTATTTGAAATTTCCTACAGTAATTTCAATAAACGCAAATTAAAGTGGTCCACTTGAATTTTCCATCCACATCAAATCATGTCCATTAGAAATAGTGTGGCTTGTTTCAAAATAAAAGACACGGGAGTTGATGTGGATAAGTTTTTACAAATTGTATTCAAAACCAAGATTATAATATAATAACATGATAATAACATAATAACATAATATAATAATATAATAGCATAATAAAATAATAACATAATAATATAATAACATAATAACATAATATAACATAATAATATTATTTTATAACATACGAATATTAACATAATATTATAATATAATAAAACATAAAATAATCTTAACATAAGAATATAAAATAATAAAATAATAAAATAATATCATAATAATATCATAATAATAATATAATAACATAATAAAAACATAAAATAATAACATATTTATATTATATACAATAACCAAAATTGATGTGATCTACCTCAATTTTCATCCAAAACTAGAATTGATGTGGTCCACATCAAATTTCATCCACATTACCTATACCTCCACACTATATTCAGTGAACGGTGTAGTCTCCTTCATGATGTACAGGGCGGACAGAATGTCTGCCAAAAGCAGATTTAGTTTTCAGCCGAGGAAGTCAAAATTATTGGAAACCGATAGGTGCACTTGTAGAAGTCAATAACTGGTGTTGATTGTAAGTTAAATTATTACACCCGCTGTACATGATGCCAATGGTCTAAATCTCATTGTATTTATTAACTACTGTATTGCTTTATAAATTAAACATAGATCAATAACTTCAACTGCTTGGATTTTTTGGCTAAGAATGTGCCATGTAACTTAAGTATTGACGCTTGACGGTCCCCACTTCATACGATCACAGAATGTTTTCCGCTTCACCTTGTATCTGCAACTCAGAGCCAAAGTCCCTGTTCTCTTCGGTAAAGCCTAAATCTTTCAGAACTCAGATCTTAAAAGGATTCACAACTGGGGTAGGTCAATGCTTTACAACTGTCTTACTGAGTTTTTAAAACAAATTTACTCAATAAGTCTTCTGAATAGTGTTGTCTATGCGTAGGTTGTGTACTTCACATCATATTCCGTAAACATTCATTGAACCTGTGATTGTAGTGTACCACCTCAAAATTGCATTGGAAAATTACTAGATGCAACACGCCATGTAACGACTTTTATTCCTGAAAAGAGCAGATCTCTAATCTTCACATTGACAAGTGTTATTCAAGCCTCGGACAGTGACTCCATCTGAGTTGCAAGTAGTCACATGGATCTAAAAACAATGAACTGCATTCGGTGTAAGTGCATGTGGGGTGACCAGTCCATCAGATGCTGGCCTGGTACTCGGTCCAGAGCTGGTCGACGCCCTTGCCGGCGATCTGGCGGAAGAAGTCGTTGCTCCATCGCGCCTGCCCCATCTTCCGGTTCAGCAGGTTCACGAAGTTCTTCTTGCGGTTCACCTGGATCCAATCCAGGAAGAAGGCCGTCGTCTCGTACCCGCTCCACCACGAGCCACCGCGCTGCCTTGTCCAGTGAGCGGCGCGGTATCCCGACCGCAGCCGCACCCAGTCGGCGATGCCTTCCACCACACCCCCAAAGTATACGCTGCCATCGCCCTTGTCCCCGTTCTGCCACACGTGCGCCGACTCGTGGTACAACACCCCTGTGATCTCGCGGCGCAGGGCCGCGGAGTCGCCGGGCTTATAATTCTCAATGTAGCCCGCGGAGAGGTGAATGGTGCTGCCCGCGGCGAACGCAACTCCGTCGATTGCCTCCACCACGAGGTGGACCTGCGCTAGGTTCTTGGCCGGGGACAGCGAGAACGCTGTGCCGCGGCAGTAATTGGCGGCGTTCTGCAAAACCTTGCGCATGTTGGCCGCCCCCAGCACCCGGTTGAACCGTCCACCTCCGGGCGTGTTGGGCACCTTGTTGGTCACCTTGTACGTCGCAGCGGAAGCGTGCTGCACCACCAGAACCAGAACCAGCATGGCCAAAGCTATCCCACCTCTCGATCTCGCCATCGATCCACAAGCAAAGCACTCAGTTCCCGAAGTGAACGATGATCAAGTGCACGAATCAGAAACCAATATTATCAGTGCTCACAATCCAGCTCCTGAATGCAGTGAGTCTGAGAGACGTACTGAGAGTCGGGTACTTATACTTGCCTTGCACTCAGCATGCTATGAACCAAGGTCATCAAATACATGTATTCAGATGTATATGATGTATACATGTATTCAGACGTTCTAGTACACGTTTAGTGCTGATTGTGGCTTCTCTCTACCTCACTCAATCATGCATTCAGTTGTGTTTGGAATACACAGTACGACTGAATATATGTATTTGCATTCAGAATATGAAGACATGTATTCCGTATTTGATAACCTTGCTATGAACCAATTGTCAACGGCGCTTGATCAGTGGGCTTGGAGCGGCAAGTTGACATAGCCGCCGCTCTTTAAAGAGAGAAGAAAAAAACAGCAGTGGCGGAATATTTTGCAATTGAAAGCATGGACCAAACATCTTCAAAACTTACCATTTTAAGTCAGTGACGTACTATTACGTAGGCCACCTCTTTAATTTGTCAAATAGGGATGAGGAAGAAATTTAAGAAACCTATCTGAGTAAGGGCCTGTTTACACTAAGGTGAAGAAGTGCACCAGTTGGTCAAGAATTTCAGCCCAAGACATGGTTATTTGAGGCAAGGGACGATGTGCCGGAGAAGAAGAAAAGACAATAAAAAAATGTATCAAGAGGTCTTCACCGGCCATAGTGTAACCACCTAGAGGAGAAGAAGAACGCCGGTCTCCGAAGGAGGCCGGTGTGAATAGAGTGTCTGTTCGTTCCACTACTAAGACCATGCCCACATGACAAGGAATTAGTAAGCTGGAACTACTTCCCTCTCTCGAGGGTAGACAATATGTAACAAGTAGCCGAAGAACCGCCAAACAACCAACCAACCAAACGAATCACAAGCTTAGCAACCAGCCAACAAACCGACCACGAATTAAGCAAGTAGTTAAGAGACCTCGAAACCAACTAGTCATGATAAATCAAGGTGGGAGAAGAATTTAGGGGGGTCATGTGTATCGGGGAGGCCTTGGTTGTTTTTGATTTTGCGTGTATGTAGTAAAATGGACATGGCATGTTGAATAGCGATGGTGTTAATGTTTTTAAAGGTGTTTTTAATTGTATCAATGGGTATTTTGAAGGTATCTTCAAGAGTCTTCATAGATGGGATAAAGGTGGTGGCACGGGCGCCGGATGTGATTAGAATAAGGGGGTCCACATTCCATCCGAGGGCGATGATGTCGTCAATAAGGGGTTGGTATTTATCTATTTTGTTTTGAATTGTTTCTGGAGAAAATCTATCGTTGCAATATGTGAATTCAATGAATTGAATGGTGTAGTCTTGGTTGATGTTATCTGGTGGTGGGTCATAGTATGGTAAGCCTTTAACACAAAGGATGTCTGGTTTGAGCATAGCGTTGCAATGACATCTTTGAGTCATACATGAACATGGGAGTAGCCAAGGGGGGACTGTATTCTCTTGTGGATTATTATTATAAGTACCGGTGTTCATTAATATAAAACATCTCGATTTATTGTAGGAGGTGATTAGTTTTCGGACTTCCCATACCGCTTTATTATGTCTTTTAACAATTAAAGAGTGTATGTGGTGGTTTTGGCATTTGAGTAGGACATGAAGCCATGTGTCGGGGTCTGTTGATGGGCATATGGAATCTTTCTATTCCAAAGAAGAGTTGTTTGCGAGCGTTTCCCATATACTGACCTGTACGGAATTTGATGAGGCATATTATTTGCAAGTCTGAGATGATGGGGTTTTTCCAAAAGTTTGTAGAGAGTTCATTGTCTATGTCGTTATTGTTAATCCATTTTTCTAAGTTAGGAATATTTTCTGCGATTGTGTCAAGGTTGTTGTAGAGGTCTTGTTTTTTGAGATATTTGCCCAAAAATCTAATTGGGCCTTTGTCGGGGGTATCTTCCTTGGAGGGCCAATCTTCTTTTTGAAAGAAGTATGGGGTAGCATGGGTGTGTTCGTGTGGGTCTTTGGCATTTTTGTGTGTTTTTTCTCGGCCTTCTTTTGCTAATTTGTCTGCTTGTTCGTTGCCATCAATGTTGGCATGGGCTTTCACTTTGTGGAGGGTTGTGATTTGTGTACGATTTTGTAACATTTGGACCATTGATGTTAATATGGTTTGGTCCGGGTGGCTATTGTGAAGGGTAGGGTGTGTTATTTGAGTGTTGAGTAGGTAGAGTGCATTTATACAATCGGTGAGTATATGAGCGGGTTCATCATTGTATTTTGTTGTGATGATTTGTAGTGTTTTGTGAATGGCCATGAGTTCTGCTCTGAGGATATTTTGTAGTCCATGAAGTCTTTTGGCTAGTTTAATTTCTTTGGTAGAATTATATATGCCGTATCCAGCTTTTTCTCTTCGCCAAGAGCCCGAGCTAATTTGTTCTGGTGGTTTAAAGGAGCCGTCAGTGTAATAACTATATGTGGGGTTAAATTTTGGTGTGGTATGGGTTTGGTAGTCTGGGAGAGGACGAGGTATGACGGAGTAGTTTAATGTGTTGTTGACATAGTTTAGTTTTGACCAGTTTTTACTTTTGTTTACGGGGATTTGTATGGGTGTTGGTGGGGCCAGTTTTGTGTATAGTCGGTGTATGTCTAGATTGTCTATTATGGATGTTAGTTCCGCAAGTTGTTTTAGGGAACCAAGGGTTTGATTTTGATGATGGACGTATAGTATTTGTAATGTAGATGGCTCAATTCGGGGTTTTGTTAGCTCGGGTGGAATAGTAGGTTCTTCGTATGGTATTGTGTCTGCTTCAAATGCTGCAATGATATGGGAGTCTGGGAATGGGTTTGAATGTTGGTTGTTGTTTTGGTACCAATTATTGTTCGGTGTGATGATGATTGTTTTTATGTTATTTGGATCGTGTTTGGCGGCAAGTCTAGCCCAATGTATTGCTTGCTCCATGTCCTTCTTGTTGTGGGGGTGGGCTATGCCATTACCGGTCCATTTGTAGTCAAAGGCCTTTCCTAGGGATCCGAATATTTTGTCTCTTTCATAAGGTAAGTAGAATTTTTTTAGTTTGGTAGAACTTGTGACCGGGGAGGAAAAGTATGATTGCTCGATGTTAAAGGATGAGATTAGTGAGTCTAAGATGGGAGTGGGTATTGTGTATTGGGCATTTTTGAGGGGGTCAGTTTTTGGTATTCGGTATTCATACCTTTGGTAGAGCCATATTAGTTCGGTTTCAAAGGATTGAGTCGTTGGTTCAATGTTTGTAGGCGTTTGTAATTTTGTATTATATTGATTCCATAGCCATTGGAGTCGGGTAACAGGAATGGTGCGTAAATGTCGGCCATTTTCCTCATATAAGGTAAGGGTCTCTTGATCCGATCCTATTTCTTAAACCGTCCCCCTCTGACATGTACACTGTAGGTACTCTGAGTTAGAGGACGGTTTAAGAAACATGGTCGGATCAAGAGACCCTTACCTTAGATGTGCTTGATTGTTATCTATTTGAATTGTGTTTGAGGATGTAATGATATCATTTTCGGGGTTGCATTCTGTTGTGTAGATGTTTAAGAGTGGGATAATTATGGGTGGTGTTACGGATCTTGAGTCTGAGAATTGTTCTTGTGGGTGGTGGGCAAGGATGATATCTGAGTATATTTTGTTTTGGATTTTTTGGTAGTATTGTTTTAATTTTTCGGTGTTATGTGTGGAGGTATTGGTGTCGTGCCGTGGAAAAAGGTCTCTTTGGGGGAGCCATTTGTTGTATGTATTATTATTGTGTTGCCATTGGCATAGATATTTTGTGTAAGTAGTTTGCATATTATTTGTGTCTGTGTGTTGGATATGTTTATGGCATATGATGTTATTAATGGGATATGTGGTAGGGTTTTTGGGGATGTATGTAGGGGGAGGGGATGGTATGTATGTGGAGGGTTAGGGGGATTGATTGGTGTGAGGATATTTCTTGAGATGATGCTATTGTTGAGGGTGATGAATGAATCTTTAACTATGTGGGAGTATGGATGTATGTTACATGGAGTGTGACATGTAGTGGGGCAAGTAGGGTGGCAAAATAGTTGTTTAGCAATATTTAGGGCACTTTTTAATAGTTTGGATGGGATGAAATGGTAGGTTTTGAAGTCTTCATTGTTCATGATGTGTGTGTCGTTGGGTAAAGTAATTTGGGTTAGTTCAAAAATATTCTTTGAGAGGAGTTTTTATAGAAGCTTTTGGGAGAGTTGGGCATTGAGTGTGTTGAGGTTTGGTGTTTCTTGGCGCCATAATATTTCTAGTGTTGTGGGATTAATGAGGAACTTTGGGAGTGTACTTTTAAGGTGGATTTTAGCTATATGTTTTAATAAGAAGAATGTTCGTGTTATTGGTGATCTTATGCAGTCATTTTTTAAAATTCTGGGTATGTTTTCGGCGCCACCATATTGGGCAAGGACATAATGAGTAAGTCCAGTATATATTTTCCCAAGCCTTCCTCTATCGTTTAAAGCATTTTGCAGTTGTTCGCCTATACATCGGAGATATGCGTTTTTGAGGGAGAAAGCTTCAAGTCCAAATAGGTTATGTGGAAGTTGGGTTATTGCATTTGACATACATTTTGGTAATCCACAAATGGTTTTTTGTATGGCTATTATTTTTTTATCAAGTTTTTTGATAGCTGGCATAGAGTATGGTACACCGTAGAAACTATATGCCACACCTGGGCGTAGTACGGTATCAACCATTTTTATTTTTTGTTTCATGATGGTTGGGCATGTTCTTAGTTCTTTGCATTGTTTGATGAGTTTCGACGTTGTGGTGTGAATTTGGATTTTCCATGTTAGTGAGGGAACAAGGTTTGTTCCTAAGTATATGTATGGTTCATTTTGGTGTAGTATGGGGATTTGTAGATTGCCGTAATTGATGTTAGAGGCTTGCATTAGGGCTTTGAAAGTGGTAGGGTTCAGTTTGGATTTGTTTGGGCATCCGGTAGCGGCACATTTTGGGACACCTACGTCCATACCGGCCCATTTGCAATATCTATCAATTTTGTTTAGTTGTATTTGGATTGATTTGATTTTATTAGTTATGGTGGCTAGGTCGTCCGCGTATGCGGCGGAGTTTATTGTGACTTGTGATGTGCCAAAAGTGTATCCGTAATTGCCTCTTTCTAGCCATCTGAGTAGTGGTTCTAAAAATATAATGAACAGGTATGGGCTGAGGGTATCCCCTTGTATAGTTCCTCTTTGGATGGGTATGGGTTTTGTTTTCGCAAAGTGTTCACCGATATAACAAGTAGATGATTGAGAATAAATGTTTCCAACAAGTGTAGTTGCCTCTTTTGGGTAACCAAGGTCCATCATTATTGCTAGAAGTCGAGCATGGTCAATTGAGCCAAAGGCATTTTTGAAGTCTACGTATAATATGTATATATCTTGGTTAGTAAATTTTGCGTCTTCTAGTGCAGCTATTATAGTTTGTATTTGCCGTGCGGTACTTCTCTCTGCTCTAAATCCTTCTTGACTATCATGTAGAATTTTGTATTTTTCGCCATATGAGGATAGTATGAAGGTGAGTGTGCTCGTGAAGAGTTTATATATTGTGTTAGCTAGTGCAATTGGTCTATGGTTGGGTAGCATGGACGGGTCACCTTTTTTGTATAGTAAAATTGTTGTACTTGATTTCCATAAGTTTGGAATTTGTTTTTGTTTGTAGCAGTGAGAGAAGAATAGAAATAATAGTACATGAAATCTTGGAGGCATGTTTTTGAGTATTGAGTTTGGTATACGGTCTGGGCCTGGGGCTTTAATATTGCCGAGATTTTGAAGGCATGTGTCGTATGTGGCGCTATTGAGGTATTTATGTAATGGAATTTCTGGTTCGCCTCGTTTGTCAAGGGTATAGCCGTCTAGGTCATGCCAAGGGTATTGGCGTACTGCACATGTACATTCTATTGTATGTTGTGGCTCGTAATTACATGTTGGTACTGTTGGTCTATTGGTTTTTGTTTGTTGGTTAACTATTTCATTCGCAATGTCTTCGGGGCTAGTTGGAATATTATTAAGTTGATCTGTGATGCAATCCATTGGCGGGGCTTCAAGGTTTTTAAAGATTTTTTTGTTAATTTTTTTTGGGTTGCTTTCGTATAGTTGTCTATATTTTGAGATGGCTTTTTTAATGTTTTCTTTGGTGTATTTTGTGATTACTTTCCGGGCTTGTATGTTGGCATTTTTTGCAATTAGCGCTATATCTTTTATCCATGTATCATGGGGAAGGTCCGGAGGCGGCGGGGTAGGGATTTGAATGTGTTGTAGAGTTAGTAGTTCACTGTATATGGGGTGGTTACGCCATTGAGGGTTATTTTTTACAATTCTAATGGTTTTGCGTATGGTATGATATGTGGTTAAGTGTTGTTTCCATATTTCTGAAAGCTTGCGGGGCAGGTAACCGCCTTGTTGAGAAGTTTTGTTTGTCATTTGAGGTAATGGGTGTGCTCTACAGGTTTGTTCTAGTGTATCTGAGATTTTATAGATAAGTTCGTCTAATGTGAGGCAAGCTTCTTGCCATTGTGTTTGTGTTAATTGACTATTATTTTCAAGAATGTTAATGAGGGAGTCTATTTGTACGGAGTTTTCTTCGAAGAACTTTGTGTTGAATTTTTCTATGTTGGTTTTTGGGATGGGGTTGAGTATGCGTATAGTGTCTTTGTTTGGGATTATAGGGGTTCTACCAATTAGTGTGTTATTTGGGATGTGCAATTGTACGAGTGAGTGGTCCGAGTTGAGAATAGTGTCTTTGTTTGTTGTGGAAGTGTATTGTGTATTGTTGTTTGTGTTTATATAAAATCCATCTATTAGACTCCAGTCACTATATTTATAGCCACCTTGTCTTTAGAATTGTGTATCGGTATTGATGTAGGTGAAGTTTAAGTTTTCTGTGAAGCGGCGCCATTGGTAATCAGTGTTTTGAGGGGGGGTGTGATGGTTTCCATTTTGGCGGCCAATTAGCGCTATGCCTCTGTTGAAGTCTCCACATATTAGGTATGTATAATTGGGATGATTATTAATATGGGATGTAATGGTGTTTTGTATATCTAAGAGAAATCTAGTATCTTCGGGATGGGATGGCATATACATGTGGAAGATTAACCACGGTTGTAGTGGGTGATTGGTGATTTTAATTATTTGAATGTATGGTGATATGTGCATTGGCGTTGGGATTTTGTTGATGTTGCCTGGGAATGTATATTTTTGGTGTATTAATGTAAGGAGGCCTCCGCGACCCGGTGTATATAGTCTCCGTTGTTGCATGCATCTTGTAAGTGCGTGTGTATTGTTAAAGATAAGTTTATAGTTTTGAAATATATTTTGTATATATTTTGTAGATATTGTGGCGGTTAGTTTTGTTTCTTGTATAACTATGAGAGCCGGTGGTGTGTCTGTGTTTGTGACTAGAGTTTGTAAGCTAGGGAGGGCAGTGTTTAGTGAGGAGGCATTCCATGTAATTATGTATGTATTTTCTTGGTTTGTTCTAATGTTTTGATTTTGAGGAGGGATGTAGGGAAGAGGTGGGGGTGGGTGGGTGTATTTTGGTATAGGATCTAGACATTTTAGTGATTCATTTATGAGGCTGTTAGGGAGGTATGGGAATTTTAGTTTTATTATATCATTTGAGGGTGTTATGTCTTGACTATGTAAGAAGTCGTATTAGTCTTTTATGTATTGAGTTCTCATGGTTTATAATATTTTGGTTGTCTACTAGGAATTCAGTATAGGGGTGTGGAGTCCTAGAGGAGAAGTGTACCGGACAACTGCATGAAGAGGTCTTGACTGGCCGTTGTGTAACCATCTAAAGGAGAAGTGTATCGGATATCTTCATGGGACTACTTCACAAAATGGTCATAGCCGGCTATAGTAGAAACCTTACCGGATAAAAAAGGACCATTTGTATTGAAATTTAAAAAAAATTGTATTGATTAAAAAATAAAATATATTTGGCAATGTTTTGGAACTTCTTTCATAACATGATTTTTTTGAAAATGTTCCACCTCTATAAGACATCGAAATTAAGGTAAACAAGTAGCTAACATTATTTTCATAATGATTTTTAAAGAAATAATGTGTCCATAGTGGAAAAATTCCATCCTTTAGAGAGTCAAAGTGGGCTGACCATGTAAAAAATGGTCCAAATTTATTTTTTTCCAAATGAAATGTAACATTAGGGGACCATGCAATACTATGTTGTGGAGCATGTTAAAATGCCTATAAAGAAGCCCTAAACCTTCAAAAATGACTTTGGAATGTTTAGGACAGCACATACGTAGGTAGTGTAGGATGAGAATAGAAGCATTGCATGAATATTTTATTCAAGTTGGAGTTCTCCGGAGGCCATGTTTCTTGTCCAAGGCTTTGAGCTCGCCCAAGAAACTTGACCTCCGGTGAACCTCCCCTCCAAAAAGTGTCGCCACATTGGCAGCCATGTCATTTTTTCATCCATGCACAAAGTTCTCCACCGGAGGACTCTTGGCCGTAGTGTAAACCCCCATCGGAGAAGAGCGTCACTCTTGGCCAATCAAATTTCAGAATTCCCCTAGAATTCATGACCGGTGGACTTCTCCACCATAATGTAAACTGGCCCTAAGTTGCAAGTATCAAATTGTTGAACCTACATCCACTGTTGAACCTACATCCACTGCTGAACCTACATTATACCTAGCCATTTTTACTGCCCTGGACTATGTTTTACTGCCCAGCTCCTCCTATTTACTATCCCATAATTTGTAAATTCAGCAGTGGATCTAGGTTCAACGGTCCAATTTGGTGAAATTTTTTTATAAAACTGATCCAATTGGTGAAAATGTAAATGTTACTTATTATTGAGATCAAGTTTTATAAGTGTTAGATGTTACCACAATGTATGTGTTATGGTATTTTCTGCTTTGGACCAATAACACTTAGAGAGGGTCTATTGTATGCCCATAGATATTGAGAATTTAGTGAGTGACGTATGCTTTCATTAGTCATCTCTCCAAAATAGGGAGGAATGAAGAAAATAAAAAATTTCGGTATACTTACTAGTTTATCTCCTAAAGGACCAAGTGTCCATTTGGGGGACAATTTTTTTCACTTTGACTACCAACATGCAATTAAGCAATTATGCACTTGGCCATTTAAAAGTGCACTTAGGAACCACGACGGCCATGGCGCACCAAAAATCCCACATTTGAATTTTTTTTGTCAATTTTGAAAAAAAATTAGAGTTCTTGGATCAATATTGTGTGCAATTAAAAATGTTAATTTAACAAGATGTTAAATTTCTTTTTCAACGAATTTTTAGTGGAATGTTGTTGAACTTTGATAAATGTCTAATTAATATCATTGTACAAAATTTTGTGAATAGCTTATAAGAATTATAATGTACAAAAGATACAATCATCCAAACAAAATTGCCAATTGATATGAAGAAATTCCACATGGCATGATACATAAGAAGAAGACAAAAAATATAAAGGCATTTATACGTGCACTTGGTGATGTAATTAATCAATAGTAAAAACTTATGGCATTTATTATTTACATTGTGTGCCTACACAATACATGATATTTAAAGTAGTACGAAAATTCCACTCCTTGTATGTATAGCGGGAGGAGAGTAGGAAAGGAGAGGAGGGGTAGGGGAGAGGAAAGAGGCCCTAGGTTTAGGTTTGGTGGTGTTAGGTTGAGGATGGCCGCGGGTTTGGGGCAATGGCATCGAGTTCAGGACTTCAGATCAACGGCTCAGAATAGGTGCAGGAGATTGACGGCTAGATCTTCTCTCAGCCAGTCCTTGATTTCAAGGCTGGCTGGTCGCGAGGTAGGGTGTGCGCGCGCACACCCGTGTGGAGGTGAGAGGGTAGTGTGAGGGAGGGGGTGTGAGCAACGGCGAATTAGGGTTCCTGCAGGGTGGAGAAGTGGCGGAGGGTAGAGACTATGAACGGCGGAGGAGAGAGGTTGTAAGCGAAGAGAGAGGGTTTGAGTGGCGGCTGGGAGAGGATTTGAGCGGCAACAAGGAGAGAGGGTTTGAGCGACGGCGGGGAAAGGCTATCAACACGGGGAGAAGGTGTAGGGAGAGGGTTTGAACGGAGGCAAGGAGAGAGGGTTTGAGCGGCGCCGGGGAGAGGCTGTCAACGCCGGGAGAGGGTGTAGGGAGAGGGTTTGAGCGGCGGCGGGTAGAGGCTGTTAACGTGGGGAGAGGGTGTAAGGAGAGAGTTTAAGCGGCGGTGGCGGGGAGAGGTTGTCAACGTGGGGAGAGGGTGTAGGAAGAGCGGCGGTTTAGGGGAGAGGTTGTGAACGCCGGGAGAGGGTGTAGGAGAGGGTTTGAGCGGCGGTGAGGCTGGGGAGAAGGTTTGAGCGACCGCGGGGAGGGGCTGAGCTATGTGGAGAGGGATGGAGCGGCCGCGGGCATAGTGTGTAAGTGGCGGAGGAGAGCTGCACCTCAGGCTGCAACTGAATGCTGCCGTAAAGCAACCAAGGGTGTGCGCGCGCACACCCCCGCACGCACATATCCGCATAAATTAATTAAAAAAAACTTAATATAAAATTAATGCTCGTGGGCGAAAGGCTACACGAGCTTCCCGAGTTCCCCGCGGGCTCTGCGGGCTTCGCGAGGCAAAGCCAAGAAGAGCTAGGAAATTTCAACCTAGTTCCCTTGGTCACCCATCCAAGTCCTATTCCTTCACCATCTTGCTTAACTTCAAGGTTGCTCAACCACCTCCAACTGGCTTCTACTAACCTTGGTGATGTTCAAGGCTTGGAAGTTAATATCTTTACACATAATGCTTCGTTTCACAAATGGTTTGTTGCACTCACATCAAGGTATGGTATTTCATTATATGATAGTACAAACACGCAAGAAAACAAATAAATTACTAAAATATTGGAAGTGATACACGACTAATGTTGTCTTATGTTTCAAGAGGTATGTATAGATTTTAAGTACATGATCAATGTCGTTTCCAAAAAAAACAAAAACCAATTTAATAACCATACATTCTACATAAATTTAAAACAATAGTTATCATATATTTTGCATATTATTGAAGTACATACACATATTTAACGCAATATGTAACGCAACATGTAACACAACATGTAACACAACAAACACAAAAATTTAATACCAAAGAGTTAGTAAGATTTTAGCATTTTTAAAAAATAAAAAATTGGGGCAAAAATCTTCTTGTTTTCGAGTGCCGAGTAGTGCACTTGGCCAAGTGCATAATTGCTTAATTGCGTGTTTACCATTATATTTCAATCCCTAGGGTCAAATTATTGATTGCCAGAGTGGCATGACAGTTTTTTTGAAGATGCATGAAAGAGATTCTTGCTTTGAAATGAAGTGTTAAAAAAAGGGACTTCGCAAAGTGGTGAGAGGGTACCAGGTGGAGGTGCATATGAGGTGGCGCATCTAAGGTAGAGGCACCCAATTATGATAGGCCACCCAATTCTGACCAGTAGAATATGCATGGAATGGTGCATGAAAATGGTAAATGCATGAAATGGTGCATGAAGC
The DNA here is from genome assembly GCA_963971425.1 of Bryoerythrophyllum caledonicum. Lineage (NCBI taxonomy): Eukaryota > Viridiplantae > Streptophyta > Bryopsida > Pottiales > Pottiaceae > Bryoerythrophyllum > Bryoerythrophyllum caledonicum. The sequence goes on along the minus strand of OZ020521.1, from coordinate 3,683,359 downwards.
AATCCAAAATTGATAACTCAAAATCTGAATAGTCCAGTCATTATCGGCATTGGGTCATGACGTGTACAATTTTGGATTGCTCTACCCTAATTGAGCTCTCATTGGTGGCCTTGCCTTGAAAGTTGAACAAGGCCGATCGGCATTGGGTACCTCCATGAGTTGGTTATCCATGGCATGTCTTCTCTCTTTTACTCACTCTCACTTATTGACATTGGGCAAAGGAGGGCACCAAATCTCATCTACTCTATAGTTTGATTATAGGCTCCAGTGGTTTTTGGGCTTCTAAATTCTATATCAATTACAAATCTTTGAGATTAAATTTGAAAAAATATTTGTTGAGTTTCATCAATTCCGCATCTTTCTACATAAATGTTTTTGACATACAATGTAATTTGAGTTTCCAATTGTCTTAAGTGATCGGATTTGGGTGCCTCTACCTTATCTTCGATACAATGCGTTTATCTTGATGTTTGTGCCTTGGATGCTGCATTGTGTTTCTTCACAACTTGCACCATCAAGATTGATTTTCACAAAGTCCCAACATGTACAACTCTATAAACCACATTTGCAATCTATTTAGATAATTTTTCATTTTTCAAATCTTTATAATATATATACGCTTGTAATGGGACATGTTTATTTGTAGGACATGTTCATTAGAGCATCCACACCTTTCTTCCAGCCAATTGGCATGACGGGTGCAGTTGGCCGTCTGTGACTGAAGGCCGGTTCGCACTAGCACTTGCGGTCGACTTGCGTTCCGCGTTAGGGTAGTTTGAGAAAATATTTTCTTATTAAAAAACATTGTAGACTCTTGTCTCATACCAACTCAAGTCACTGTTGCATGCAATGGCCGCACGCAAGCCAAGATGAGCCATAAATTTGCGTTAGTAAGTATTGTTCAAGTGGCTGCAAGTACTATTCACTTTTGGATTTTAATTCATTAATTCTCTGAATGTTTTTTTACATGTTACCCTTCTGACGCAGATTCTTGCAGCACTTGCGGTGAACATCTGTTCTTCTGCCTAGTGCAAACGGGCCTTGAGGAGAGTCAATCCACCGGCTATCTTTATTGGGCGGGAGTTTCAACAGCACCTAAGCACTTACAGTAGAAAAGGCACCAACCAGCACTCTTGATAATGTCGCCTTCTAACCTTCACTGACTTCCGCACCCATTGTCGAAGCGCCACATTACCCGACAACAAGTCAAAGGAACATAAAAGAAACAATGTTTGAGTTTGAGAAGCTACGACAGGAAATGACTATTGGTTGTCTCCTGGGTTGGTTCTGTTGAGCCTGACGCGTCCTATGTTGTTGGCCGCGTGCTGCTGCAACTCAAAAAAGCCGTCGGACCCTATCACTAGCCCAACTGCTCCTTCATTGGGCATCCGTTGTGGATGCTTCTTCTTGTTCGTCCGCATGCTCAACTTTGTAAAAAAATCTTTAGGCATCATGCGAGAGGTTTTGGGTTTATGGAATGCTTTAGAGTTGTTGGGGTTGGTATAATAATATATGTCATTGCTAATAATCATAACATTAGGGGAGCAAATTAAGAAAGGGGAAAGAAAGATCACGGTCCTACCAAAAAGAGTAGATTGTAGAATCTATCATCTCTTCTCTTCTTCTTTGTTTATTTTTAGCTAAAGATGATCTAGAGTATATATTGAATCATGGACACAAGTCAACCATGCCCTGGATTTGGGCCAAGGAGAATTGACCCCCTTGCTCTTCCTTATCCGAGGTGGGCCCCCATCTTAATTGCATGGGGTGATTTTTTTGGCCCTCTTATTTTGGGGGGTCCAGAGGCTTTTTTTGGATTTTTATAAAAAATTTGGGGCCTACGGTCTTTGTTTACGCCAAGAGACCCTCCTTTCCTATAAATAAGGCCCCATCCAAAAACAAAATAGGGGCCAGGTTTGGCCCCCCCACCTTGTGACCACCTCGGGTAAGGACGAGCGAGGGGTCAAATATCCCTAGCCCTGGATTTGTCACTGTTAGAAAATAAAAACAAGGTTTATCTAACTAATGGATGTTATTTTCAGGCTAAATGAATTGTCACTGTGGTTTTTACTTGAGTACAAATGCAGAAAGGAAATACTATCTAATAGATGAAAGTGGAAGGAATGATAATTGCTCGGGCGGAAATGAAGTTGATACCAAGCTGACATTTTATCTTACTCCAAGTTCGCACAACTTTAGAAGGAATATGTAGGACCAAACATATTGTGGAATTATTTGCACTGCGAACTTACAATACCTCATCATCTCACATAAGTTTAGAAGAAGGTCCTACATTGACATTCTCAGAAATTCATCTTGGAGGTTTTTATATCAAGGGCGTAGAGATTCCTCTAAAGTGTCTTGGTCATTTAGGGGTTAATAGAGTTTTCCTGAAAGTACTCACGGTTTGAACCGTGACTGTCACCCCAAAACGTTGATTTTGGTTGTACACTTGAAAGTCCACATGTTTTTGAGAAACATGGTGGTTTGGTTAACTTTGGGTTTATTCCATAAATTATGGTCCTTTGTCAGCCAACCAATATGCTACAGGGTTAATCATCTAGGCACAGTCACCGTCCAAACAAAGATGCAAGGTGGCATTGGTAACTCCAAATTACTAATTTGGTTACATTAGCTTGCACCATGCGCGTGGCCCATAAAATATGGAGGGTGAGAACTTTCACCCTGTAAATATTGCCATATTTACATCTCACCCTGCTTTGATGAATAGAGAAAGACACAAGGTCCTCAAAAGATGCTGCACCGGGTCTTTTTGCCTGACACAAGGTAGCCACCCTTTAAAACTCAAACTTTCAGGAAAACTCTAATGTGTCACATGAGGTAGTGTAAGTTCCGCAGTGGAAGTTATCTTGACTTACAGTTCTTCTGATTTTAAAAATGCATGGCAATGTCTTGAGAGCACCTCTCTTTTTTCAACCTCTGACGATGTATTCCATGAGAATTGATTTTTAAAGGCTTGTGGAAGGTAAAATACCTGTTCTTCCAGAACCCGCAAAAAAAAAGACACAATTGAGTTTTCCTGAAAGTCACCAAAATACACTGGATAGGTACCCCGAATCTTAGGGTCTTATGTTAGTAGCCAGGACCACATGCACATGGTGTCTTGCCTTGGGAAAGGTTTGGGGGAACTATTGGTCAACCCTGTGAGAACTTAGAGTACTATGGGGGAGCCGTAGCTTGCATGGGGTAGGGCCCAAGAACATTGATTGCAAAGCATTTCATTAGTGCAGAAAAAGGCGATACTAAATTTCCTCATGCTCTCTTTCTTTCCGTTTATACATCTCAAACTCTTTGGCACCATATTCCTCTTGACTTGCCCATTCGGGAAGCACTTTCAGGAAAACTTTAATGTCATGCATTTTATAGAGTGGGAGAATGGGAATCAAGGTTTTAGGGTTTAGGGTTTAGGGTTTTATTCTCAGAAGCCCTAAACCCAGGTTATTCTCAGAAGCCCCCTCTTTGATCAAATAGGGCCCCCCTCCAATATAAAAATAGGGGCCGGTTTTGTTCCTACCCTCGCCTGCCCTCCCGAGCCTGAGACTTGGTGCACCGCTCTTCCAAAGTTTTTAGTGAGATTCCACGTCCACCATGGCAACGAGTTTTACAATCTAGAACTAAAGGCAAATTTATCCTGATCTAGAACATATATAAATAAGCACTTTTGGACAGTGATGAGGTTGTCAAGTTGTGCTAGTAGCATATGGCCATGAGGCATACTACTAGTACGAATTGGGATGTTTTCCATGCTCAAAATTCAATCCTTTAACCATACGTAGAGATTTTCAACACTTCATCCAGATGTGTCAAATTTGGAGTGTCAAAAAGACCCCATTTGCATTGCATTAACTATAATATTAGGTGTGGCTTGACATTTAGTACTACTTAACTTATAATGAAGCTTGCTCTTGATATATACGAAATTCTAAACAATGAGGTAATATCAATAAATGTCAGGTAGAGCTAGGGGGTTGAGGAAATCTCATACTAGGTATATACATTTACCTTATTTTCTTCTCCAAAGATCTATGGAAATTGACATATAGTGTTATATTTCCATTATATTATTAGCCACATTTAGGCCTTTGTGGATAGTTGGTGTTGTGTTTGTATTTAGTGTTGACAAATATATTAGTATAATTAATGTGGTGTTAGGAGGGTTACAAATGCTAGCATATATGCCAACTTTTACAAGCATATCCTAGTAAGCTGAAAGGGAAATTAGTGGAAGAGTCTTATATGCCTATATGCTAGCATATTAATCATTCAACTCTAAAACATTCACCCCAAACCTAATCTATCGCCATTTGTATTTTCTTCTTTTCACTGATTTATATTTTTTTCTTTGCACTCATATGACAAATCCAACATACTCTATTACATTTGCCAAATAATGCCTCTTCCCGATACAAACATGATATCAATAAGCTCAACATGTTGGGCATTATAAATTTGATTCCAGAATACATAACAAATATAGCCATCTCTGTTGCTACCAGGAAACCATCGCATAGACTTTTCAACACCATCACATTTGTTATGTTGTCTATAATGCCAAATTTATCCAAATGCCAAAAATTGCCAAATTTAGACACAAATACCATAAACATAGAGGATGATTTGGCCTCATGGTCATAATTCTTTGGTATTTCCCATGTGAAATGAAAATTCCACATATCACATAACACTAATGTTAAACATTCAACTATGATTTTGACATTAGAGTCACCTTTTTGTTTGTTTGTTTGTTTGTGTATGTGCACTGCGTAGGACACTGAGTAAAAGAGAGAGGGCATGCCATGCATGACCAAGACATGTACAGTGGCAAGCACAAGTATTCGGACAGAGAGGCATCTCTCATAAATATGTCCATTGTAGCGTAATTAATGAGTTGGTAAGATATTTTTTGGGCTTGCTTTAATTAACATACCACATGGCACCTAATTAACATTGATTCCCTTAAAATTTAACACTTGTAGAGATTATACATGCAAAGATCATGAAGAGGTGTGTACGACTTATTATGCTCACAAGATGTGCACACCACAATCATCTCATTACATGTCCATTTATAAAGCTTTTTGTTGTGAATTATTTTTGTAAGATTTGGAGAGGCCCTTGGAGAGTAGCCATGGCTCCTAGAAGATTTGAGAATGATCATAGAACAATTCTTGAAATGTATGAGCAAGGGAACTTATATAGAGAAATTTCAACGGTTTTGGGCATTCCTCAAAGCACTTGTTCTAACATAGTGCGAAGGTTTCGTGAGAGAAAGACCTTGAAAGACAAAACTTCACCTGGTAGACCTAGAATTCTTGATGAACGTGGTGACCGTGACGTTGTGAGGAGGTTAAATGATCCACATACTAGTATAGTTGCACCTGTAGGACGTGCATTACGATATGAGGGTATGCGATTGAGTGATGATACGGTGAAAAGAAGTCTTTGGAGGCAAGGGCTAAGAGCATGTGTGAAGACCAAGAAGCCACTTTTGACAAAGAAGCATCGAGCTCGTCGTTTGCAGTGGGCAAAGAAGTGCAAACATGCAACTTGGGAATTTTGGAGTCATGTCATTTTTTCTGATGAGTCCAAATTCAATCTTTTTGGCTTGGATGGACATCAATATTGTTGGAGAAAGTGTGGAGAGCGTCTTTTAGATCAGCGGGTGCAACCTACAGTTAAATATGGGGGAGGAAGCATCATGGTTTGGGGTTGTATGAGTTGGGAAGGAATTGGCAAACTTCATTTCATTGAAGGGAAGATGGATAAATTTGTATATAGCAATATTTTAGAGACGGAACTTATGGGCACCATACAAATGCAAGATTTAGAAGAAGATCATGTTTTTTTTCAACACGACAATGACCCAAAACACACTGCACATTATGTTGTAGATTGGTTGTGTGCTCAAAAGTTTATCACTATTGGATATCCTCCACAATCACCTGACCTCAATCCAATAGAACATCTTTGGAATGAAATAGATCGTTGTATGAGAAGGTCTGAGAGGAAACCTACTAGCAAAAGTGACTTGTGGGAGAAGATTCAAGAGATTTGGTACAACATAGAGGTTGATGTTGTTAGGAAGTTGATACGCTCTATGCCTCAAAGAGCTCTTGATGTCTACCAAACAAAAGGTGGATATACACGGTGGTAGTGCTTGTGAGTACTAAAGAGCTAAATCATTTAGTAATAAAGTTATATTCTAACTTAATATCTTGTTTTCTATAGCTGATATGCAATAAAAAGAATTCGTGCATAAAGAGTTGGACAAGCTTGTTGCACATACGAATTATTGTGTGTTTTCTAGTTCATACTTTCATTGAAAACTTTGTGTTTTATATTTGTTGCATGTATATGCTCAGGTGGTTATATTCTTGCTATTTTATGACAATTCATGTGGATGTGGTAGCTAGTTTTCTAGAGAAGCTTATCTTATACGACTATTTATGCTTGCCACTGTATATTCACAAGACATGCATATTCACAAGACATAACCACACTAGCATGTTGATACTTTTGAGCAAGGCCACCAATGACAAGCTCAAATGAGGTGGAGCACCCCAAAATGCACACCTCCATGACCCTAATCTGCTACCAAATATTTCTAGTTACAACTATCCAAAATTGCTTATACAAATTCATAAACTTTTGAAAAATCAAAGTGTTTGAAATGAAAAAAATAAAAATAAAAATCTTTTGTGAAAAAAGGAGTAGGATCTATTGTACTACGTGCAATGGATCTACTTTGAATAAAGTGCAGTTTGTTATCCAATTACAGTTGAATAGGTTATGTACAAAGACATCGTGTTACCAGGGTGTTTCTATCTTCTCGTTTCATACGACTAATCCTTTGTCCGATGGGCATGGATTGAGTGGTGGAACAGACATACACTCACTTCACGCTGGCCTCTGTTATTCAGAGTTCTTCTTCTTTCTATCATCTGAACACTTTCCCAGAGCTCAAAATGCTTCGGTCTCAAAATGAGTCACATTCTCAGTGTCATTAGGTTGCTTATTCTCATATACCATGCCCTGGTCCGATGTGGCTCTCTTTGTACTGAGATGTCATGTTGTTTCAGCTTGATCATATTTAGAAGTGAAATGCCGACGTTGTGGGGAATTTGTACAGTCACTTTAACATTCATGTTTACTTTCCTTATTCTTGTAGAATCGCATTGCTCGTTTTGAGATGCGGAAGTTATACGCATAACCTTTCCTGGAATTGCAAATCTTTCAATGAACTTCTGCATTCTCCGCTCATGCTCAAGCACGTAATGCGGAAGTATTCCGTGAAGAAGCAGAATTAGTTTGCTACACGGTGTAGGCAATTGTTCTAGAGAGTCACAGGCAATACACATCAGTGTCGCTATGTCAAACCAGAGAAAGAAAAATATTGCTTAGACTGTGCACTCAAGTCCCAAAGCATAAGGTAGAGGTTGATATTTCCGTGCAGTTCCAATTGTCGCACCCTACATTCCAGGGCTGTGTGTCAGAAACCAACCAGCATGGCTTCAGAAAGTGTCCAAGCTTGTTCTAATTCCGCCCATGCTTGGGAAAATTGAGAACTTCTGATTGGTTCGAATTGGTGCACAAGTGCTCTATTTTCAGAATCCAACCTCTCATGAACACCATGACTCTATGAGCGGTTATTGGCCACTCTAGGCCTTCGTTCTTAAAAATTCATAGAAAATTGTAGAAATGCTCAAAAAATGTTTTTTTTTTGGGGATGCCTTTGCAATAGCTTTGCGAAGCATCCAAAAATCATAAAAATTTTCTTTCACAAGTCTAAATATGCAAACCTGAAATTCGCACGGGAATATCAACCTCTACCTTAAATCACAGACTAGGCGAAAGTTGCCTGGTACACGACTTTGCGACCAGTGAAACAATTAGAATCGCAAGTGAGCATAACCAAATTACAAAATGCCTTGAACGACCAAAATACCATTGCCACATTGCCCCAAAACAGGCCTCTCCTTGATCAACGTCTAATCAAATACCAAGAAGTACAAGCAGCTTCCAACATCTCCACAAACATCGGCGAGGTCAATGCAACAGATGATTACCGGTCAGAGGAGAAAGTCAAACTTTTGTTCCAAAACAACGATTATTCAATATCAATTTTATATACAATGAACAACAGGTGTGTGAACTGCATCTGTACATATTAGGCACCCAAACTTCGTCGCGAAATCCGCTAGCTCATTCCGACGTGGGTGATCACATTCCGGCGTGGGTGATCACATTCCGACGTGGGTGATCTCATTCCGACGTGGGTGATCAGAAGCCGCATGCCGGCGGCTTGCACCTCGCTCTCACAGTACTCACTAGGCCGAAAATTCGTCTGAGAGTCCGACACCCCGTCCTTGAAAAACAGAGGAGCCCGATCGTAAGCCCGGGCCGTCGCCTCCTCGCACTTGAACTTCCCTAGATCGAATGTCGGCTTTGCCCCATCACCCAACGTCTGACTGATCTTTGCCTCATACTGGGTCCCTCCACCCTTCCAGTTGCGCACATTCACGCCCTTCATTCCGCTCTTACCCCTTACCAATCCTATGAGAAAATCTAGTGCGGACCTTCCACAAGAAATCTCTTGCGCTCCAGTCCGCGTGGAGGGCGACGAAGGTGGAGCGGGTGGGTTTAGGAAAGTTCATTGGGTAGGGCTTTCCTTTGGTGGTCTCCCGGACTTTGAGCTTCATGATCGCGGGAGCAGTTGGCCTCGTTTTGGGTCTGGAAGTTGCCGAAGATCTGCGTGCCCTTCGTTTTGCGCTTTCCCAGCTGTCGTGTCCTAGTACAGAATGCCGGACTTGCTCGATCTCTTCGGGTCGGGCGCCTTCTGATTCGGCACAAAGACAGCTTACAGTTGCTTCGGGAGCGGGATGTGAATGTGTGGTGGAGCCTGTGTGTCGATGATGTAGGTTAGTGACTTCCCCGTCGGCGTGCCAGAAGAAGACTACCTCGGGGACGTTCCTGCGACGCGCCCGGAAAGCGGCCCGCCCTCGACAACATCCATCTGCCTCGACGCGGTCACGAAACCGGCCGCACCGGCCCCGACTGCGCCCTCGGCGTTTTGAGCGCGTGAGCACCGGCGCGCCCCAGTCGTCGGTGTCTTGGGTCGCCGGCGTGTAGACACGCCCGCGATCTATCTAGCCCTTGCTCTTTGAGTGGTCATCGCGCGAAGCTTCTTCGAGCTCATACACCCCGTCGAAAAAATTGCAAACTCCGAACAAACCACAAAGTTCGAGAAAACTCCAATAATTCAAGAGAATGTGGAACGCACAATTCTAGAGACAATTGTCCCCACGTTGGGAATCCAAGGAGCTATGTCCCACTGCTTGATCAATCCGAATTGTGGCCGCATTTGTGAGGAGTCAAGGCATTAGGGTGTGCAGACAGAAGAAATTCTCACATGTCGTCTGCCTCGGTCCATGATGATGTCGCATCGCCTGGTTCAGCCTAGAAGAGCTGCTTGTGAAGATCAGCAAGGCGGCAATGCGACAACTCCAGATCCAAGAATCTAGGCTCATAAAATTGGTGAACGGCGTCCACAACGATGTCAAGCCCTTCCCCATCTACCACCCTAGAACCTAAAACCCTTCCTTAAACCTCCCCCAAATCACAAACCAACCAAACAACCCCCTCCTCCTCCCCTTCACTTGCGTTGCCAGAGTGAGATTAGCTCGGAAAGCGCAAGAAGAAGAGCACGCAGATCTTCCTTGACAACTTCCAGACATAAAACGAGGCAAAATGCTTCCGCGATGAAGCTAAACGTGGGGAGACCGCCAAAGGAAAGCCCTACCCACTAAACTTTCCTGAAACCACCCACTCCACCTTCATGACCCTCCATACGGACTGGAGCGCAAGAGATATCGTGTGGAAGACCCGCACTAGATCTTCTCAAAGGTTTAGTAAGGGTAAGAGTGGAATGAAGGGAATGAATGTGCGCAGCCGGAAGGGCTCAGGAACCGGGTACGAGGCGTTGGGTGATGGGGCGAAGTTTGAGTGGGAGGAGGCGTACGATGGAACTTTTGTTTTTCAGGGGCAGGGTGTCGAACTGTGTGACGAATTATCGGCCCAGCGAGTACTTTGAGAGCCAGGTGCGAGCCGCTGGCATGCGGCTTCTGATCAACCACGTCGATGAGCTAGTGGATTTCGCGACAAAGTTTGGGTGCCTGATATGTACAGTACAAATGTTGTTCAGCACACCTGCTGTTTATTGTAGGGAACATGCCTCATTGGGGTACCCTCTCCGGACATATTGATGTAGCGCCACCTCGCTCTAGGAATTCATCCTCCGATCAGTGAGATCGATCCAACAGCTACCGCCATAATTCAATCAGAGATTGATCTCCAATCAGTGAGCTAGCTCTCAGATCTGATCACCTTGCTTCGTGGCATGCGTAAACGGGAACATTGACTCTGTTGAGGCAAAAACAGACCAGACTATTCCTCCGACCAGTGCGTCTTCCTGGGCCACTGCACCGAACTCTTCGAAGGCCCATCTGCCAACCTCGAGGACGCAGGAAGCACCACCTCCAACCTCCCAGACTTCAACCAATTACTCCACATTGAAGACTACGACGTACTATCTACTTGATTATCTACTTGATCAGAGTATCAATTTCTAGTGCAATATAACAGAAAGCTGGAGACTCCTTCGAGACTGGAATGCTTGAAGAGAAAGCTGTTGACAGCTCCTTCGAGACTGGGCTGCCTGTGAAGCTTGAATCATGCAGGCGTAGGGACGAATTCTCCACCTCGGGCTCTGATCCGCTATTGGTAGGTTCCAGAGATTACCTACGCCACATCACAAATGAAGACCTCGTGTTGCAGATCCTACCACGATGAAATCGCAAGCGAGGAGAGCCGCACGATGAAGATCGTCAAGCGAGGAGAGCCGCACGATGAAGATCGTCAAGCGAGGAGAGCCGCACGATGAAGATCGTCAATCGGGGAGAGCCGCACGATGTGGACCCGAATTCCAGGAGTGCTAGGGTTCTAACGGCAGACCCAACGGCAGACCCACGCTTTCCTGCTATAAGCTGGATGCAAGTTTCCACTTTCGCAGTGCCTCTCCTCCCTGTGTTTATCACCTTACCTGCGACCAGCCAACTGTTTCTTAGTAGTGATGCACGCATCAAACCTCACTCCCGGTTGATAGTGCGTGTCTCACTGCTGCGAGAACAGGTGACTTGGCGCAGCTCTTTCTGTCTCACGAACTGGATTGTGACTGCCCAGTTGTTTTCCTTTTTGGCCTCATCTGGGCACATACTGACTTTATCCTGGTCGTATCTGAACAGAGATGTGCACCATTTTGTTTGACTACTGTTCAGGTCGCTGCCGTCACAACTCTGAGAGCGTGGTGTGTCCACTGTCTGGCTATCATGCTACAAGTTCTGTGTGGAAATTGATCACACTTGCCTGATGCTTGCCTATGATTCAGGTTCATGAAAATGCCTATGTCAGTGGAGAGCATCACCGTTACATTGCCAAATCCGCTCCTCCTGGTTCGATTCCTTACCCCATGCTCATGATTTGTTCGTCAACAGCATTTGATGCAAGAGGAGCTTGGCAAGCGTGGAGTGGTCACTTTGTAGATTCCAAGATTCTTTAGACCTTGATGAGAGTGTTTCGTGAGTTGCTGCTGGGTGAGCTTCGGTTTATGACCGACGATATACTTCCTTCAAGAGTTTGCCTTTACCATTTCGAGAGTCTGAAGAGCTAAACCAGGGGATTCGATGATGATGGTAAGCGGGGATCGTTGTTATCAGCGATGGGTGGTGAGGGGTGGTTAACGATGATGAGTGGTGGGCAAAGTCTGGCAGGTACATTCTGCTGTATCCTCAGGGATGCGATGTATGAAACCATCTTTCTTTCTGTGCGTTGCAGACTACGACAAGCTCCTCCCTAGTATGGCCATTGATCTCGAGTCATGATTTTGGAAACTGTTAACCCCTAAAGGACCACGACCTATTTCGCTCTAAAACCAGTCCAAAACTGCCACTGTCAAAAAGAGACATGAAAATCACATTTCAAAGTGAAATTTGGATTTTCAACCGTAAGATCTTAAAATAGACTTCCATATAAACAGGCCATCAATTTTTGGCTGCAATCCACCGCACGAATTGATAGATTTTAGTGTTTAAGTAAAAACAATGGTTCATTTTCATCCCTGTGTTGAGTAGGTCAGCTGACTTTGACTTCATTTTGTATCAAATTTTTGCATTGTACAAGGTCTAAATCTTTTACCATTGTCTGAAGCATTATGTTATTTCCCAGCACACCTATTTTTAGAGGTAAAAAAGGGGGGTAGCATATTCAAAACAAGTGTGCAAGGAGTGGAGATTCAAAAATTGCCATTTCACGTTTAATTTTTTTGTGAACTACGTATGTATTCAAATGATAATCCAAACGGTCAATAAGAAGGTTTTCACCATATATTGTTGTTGGAAAAAAAAAAGTGAAAAATATGAAGATCTCTAGGTTTTATGTAGAAAAGATGAAGTTTTTTCCCCCATTGCCCGACAATGTGTGAAAATGTTTGACTTGGAATAAAATGCCTTTCTACACTAAAGATGAGATTTTTTTTTGAAAATTTCTAAACAAGGAAATATTCTTTATATGTGTGAAAAATCTCAATGTCAATAGAAATTTTTGTCAAAATTTTTGGAGGTGCCCGAAGTCCCACTTTTGGCTTTAAGTGGTACTAACTTTCAAACCACAAATCCAAAAAATAAAAAATTAAATAAAAATTTATATATATATATATATATATATATATATATATATATATATATATATATATATATATATATATATCCACGAAGCTCTTATCAGATCCTATCTTTAAAAAAAATTCAACTAAAAAGGATTTTTTTTCGAATTGTAGGTACATGCCCAAAATCCAAAATGACCCCAGGGGGACGTTTGGTCCTTTAGGGGTTAAGTAGCACTGATCTCATTTGAGCACTGCTTCTTGGACTTGACGATTCCACATGTTTGTTGTGGAGATTATAGGGCCCTGTGGGTTACCGTGTCGTAGTGTCGCTCTAAAGTTGGGATGAATGTGCAGGCTGGAGCCACTTTGCGCAATTCACAATCACTGTGGTGAACAAGGACCCGAAGAAATCGAAATACTCCGGTAAATATCATTTGTTGCTTTAGCTCTGGCTTGGGAAACAGATGATCGGGTGAGGAAGGGTGTTGGGAGTGTGGGGAAGGAATTGCATGTTGTGCAGAGGGACGAATGAAGGACAGTTTTTGAGTGCTTGTTGGGCGAGAATATGTTTGGTCGGGGAGCAGCGAAGAGGCAGCTGATGTGATGAGGTGAAACTTGTGGATGTGGATGCAGCTTTAAAGCTTTCTGGTCAGCCGTTGAAGACGGGACCCGTCGCAGCGGAGGTCGACGCCACCGTCCTGTTGTAGTTGCCGCCTCCCAAAGCCGTCTGGGACATAGAATTGTCTTTGAGAATTTGTGGATATCACATATAACAATGTGCTTCAAATGTCCGCATTACTTTATTCATTATCTATAGAGTGGAAGATTTGTAGAACCTTGAATGTACATTTGGAACACATCAACATTCATATCTATAGATTTGGAGATTTTAAGAAACTTCAAATGTACGTGTGTATTATGAGTATCTATAAATTTGAACATTTTTTAGAACCCAAAACGTACATGCAAAGTTCATCGAGAGTATTCTTTCAGTGCACTTGAGCACTGCGGTTTAAGTATACATGCAATCATTTCGTAGTATTGCAAAATTCAAAAAAATGTTTTGCATTACAGTCCTGGTGGAGGTCGACCGCAGTTCTCCAGCAGTATTGAGTCAATGAAGAATAGAAGTCAATATGCTATATTTATTCAGTACCGCAAAAATACCTTTACGCAGAAATGACGGAGTTTGTTTTTTGACTTATAGGAGTACTATTTCAATTGGACCGGAGTCCTGAAAAAGTAATATGCTGGTACTTTTGCAATGCTCTATTCAAGATTAATGCCGTGTACACTTTTAGGCTTGCTTTTGTATTTGATGCAATAGGTATTTATGAGGTATAGTATCAGTACTGCATCAATACTCTACTGTTCACTCGAATTTTACATACTGACACAATATTGCCGCAATATTGAAAAATAGACCCGGTTTTTCCCGATGTATCTCTCATAATGTCTATTGCATCAACAAAAATATTAAGAAATGTTAGAAGACCCTTCTAGCTGCAACCATGTTCCTTCTGTTATCTATTTTGGTTCAAACACCACATGAAGCAAGACATTCAAACTAGAGAAAGGACCTGGCCACAAGCACGAAGGCAAGAGCAGGAGCGTTACATAGAACGATGGTGGACACGGGACAAACACGGAGGAGGGGAGCGGCGCTACACGAATCGAGGCGAGAGAGTTGAGTGAGCAATTAAGCCCTAAGGTACCGTGACAATTTTACACCAAAAACACTTCAAAATTGTTGGATTCTAGTGCAATGAACAAAGAAGGAAACAAAAACTTTCAATTCTAGTGCTAACCATAGGATCTCAATTAAGACTTATTAAGTAATATATTTACAAAATTTTATAGACTTTGACCGCACATATTGAAAGATTATAGTGTTTGAAGTCAAGCAAATGGTTCATTTTCTTCCTTGCGTTCAGTGGATCAGCAGACTTTGACTTCACTTGGTGTCAAATTTTTGCACTACACAAGGTCTAAATCCATTACCATCTTGTTAAGCATGATGTTAGTTCCTTATACACCAATTTTTAGAGGTAGAAGACAGGTGTAGCATATTCAAAACAATTGTGCAAGGAGTGAAGGTTCAAAATTTGCCAATTCACGCTTTAATTTTTTGTGAACTTAATATGTTTTAGATTGATAATCCAAATGATCGATAAGAAGGTGTACACCACATGTTGTTGTGGAAAAAATAAAAAGTGAAAAATATAAAGATACCTAGGTTTTATGTGGAAAAGAAGAAGTTTTTTTTGACAATATGAAGGGAAACACTATTACTTGCGAGTATTGAAAATCTCACATTCAATAGAGTGTCCTAGCAAAAGTTTTTGGAGGTGCCCGAGGTGCCCACTCTCCCCATTGAAATTCAAAACCCTGTAACTTTTTCATCAAATGTCCAATTTAGGTAAAAAATTGTTTTCCCACTAAGGTCTTGGTAATGCCTTTCTATAGTAAGAATTTCAAAGAGGAAATTGAGAGCATGGGAACCTAACCGAGCTTTCAAAAAGCCCATTTCTGACATTTGGTCTGTTAGGGATTAAGGTGGTAAGTCTCAGCGTGGGGATGTCTTGTCAAATCGAACTTGAACATTCAAAAAGCCCATTTTTGACACTTGTTCCTTTAGGGGTTAAGGTGGTAAGTCCCAACATGGGGATGTCTTGTCAAATCGAACTTGATGTGGCATTAATAACTAAGTATAATTATAATTATGACCCTTTTGAAAGCACAAAACTCATAATGCACAAATAATCAATATTAATCCCTAAAGGACCATGACAATTTCACACCAAAAACACTTCAAAATTGTTGATTCTAGTGCAATGAGTAAGAAAGGAAACAAAACCTTATATTCATAGTTTTGACCATAGGGTCTCAATTAAGACTTACTAAGTCACATACTCTCAATGTTTCATAAACTTTCACTGCATGGATTGAAATATTATAGTGTTTGAAGTCGAGAAAATGGTTCACTTTCTTCCCTGTGTTGAGTGGATCAGCAGACTTTGACTTCACTTGGTATCAATTTTTTGTATTAGACAAGGTCTAAATCTTTTACCGTTGTGTTAAGCATGATGTTAGTTCCATATACACCAATTTTTAGAGGTCGAGAAGGGGTGTAGCATATTCAAAACAAGTGTGCAACAAGTAGAGGTTCAAAAATTGTCAATTCACGCTTTATTTTTTTGTGAACTTAAAATGTTCTAGAATGGTAATCCAAAGAGTCAATAAGAAGGTTCTTACCACATATTGTTGTTGAAAAAATAAAAAGTGAAAAATATGAAGATCTCTAGGTTTTATGTAGAAAAGATGAAGTTTTTTCCCCGCTTGCCCAAAATGTGTAAAAATGTTTGACTTGCGTTAAAATGTTTTTTAACACTAAAGACAAGAAATTTTCATTGACATCTTTAAAGAAGGTAACATTCTATATGTGTATAAAAAATCTCAATGTCAGTAGAAACTTCTAGCAAAATTTTAGAGCTGCCCGGAGTCTCCATTTCTAACTTGAGTGGTACTAACTTTCAAACAATAAGACCAAAAAAAATAACAGAAATACCTCCACGAAGCTCTTACCTGGGACAATCTAGTATAATTTTTTTGAAAAATTATATATATATTCTAATTTTAGAAACCTGCCCAAAACAAAAATCGTCCCCCCAAGGGACACTTGGTCCTTTAGGGGTTAAAGTTCAAGCCTGTTAAAATTAGGATCATTGAATTTTAAAATTGTGATTTTTCTACATTTTAAAAGAATGGTTCTAATGTATATTTCAGTGTATTAATTTTACACTTTCTTTTTCACAATTTAGACTTTTGTAAAATGGAATTCACTACATTATTTAACTTAGTTATGAGATATGGAAGCAACCCTCTTTCGAAAGAGAGCAAAGAACTAAACCAAAGAGGAAAAAATTTATGATGGTGCATAACCCGAGTTGTCCAATAATCATACCATTTATCATAAATTATAATTAAAAACTACAAACTTTTCTTATTTGTAGAAGAACTAAAAGACCTTTCTTGAAGAGTATAATAAGAAGATTCAATCTTAGAGTTACCTTTTAAATTAATTTTGAAAGAATATAAAACACTATTGATACTTTTAGATTTAAGAAAACCTTTGCGTACAATGTTTGTTATATTCTGATAATTTAATTAACATCTTTGATGTTGATTTTTATAGTGTAAATGTTGATTTTCACATTTGTGACCACTCATTTGAACTATTAATTTTACTCTTCCTAGTAGATATTTAACAAGTGAAATACATTTTATCATATATTGTCATTAAATCATTGTAATGTAAACAATACATTCATAACCTTTTTCTTTTACAGGCGTTATTCCTATAATATTTTCTCACCCACTTCAATTTAAATATATAGTCTTGAATGTTTATTTTATTCCATGTAAAATTTCAAATAAAATGATATTACACTATTTGATCTTTCAAAAGTTAATAAATGAAATGGTCATGGATTGAAAACATTTGGAAACTTAAAAACTAGGATATTTGTATTTGTATTTCGGCAAATCTTCTTTGCTTGAGTAATTGCTAATATGTTTGTTTAACCTCTAAAAGACCAGGGCATTTTAGAGAAATTTCTACTTCATTTCTTTCAAACTATCATCATGGACTTTTTGAGAATGTAACCCGAGGATCTGTTTCTAAACTTACGGTATATGAGATGATGCGATAAAAATTTAGTCAATTTTGACTGGATGAATTGAAAGATAATTGCAATCAAGGTGAAAAATAACCGTGTCCGTAGGTACACTTGGTCCTTTAGGGGTTTAACACATCAATTTGAAGGGACATAGTCATAATAATTTTTTTCATTTAAATTTTTTTATACTGAATAATTAATTAATATATTTTCATTCAAATATGAATATAATTACCAATATGAAGTTATAAAAATCTCATGACAATCCAACCTATTATACATATATGGGCATAATGATATTATTAATATTATGTAGTTCATGAAGTGCAAACTAAATTGGAAGTATAATGTAGTGTAATGACTTTAACTCTTATTTTAAGAATTTTAAAGAATAATCATGATATTTTTAAACTATAAACATATCCTTAAACCAT
Source organism: Bryoerythrophyllum caledonicum (assembly GCA_963971425.1). Classification (NCBI taxonomy): domain Eukaryota; kingdom Viridiplantae; phylum Streptophyta; class Bryopsida; order Pottiales; family Pottiaceae; genus Bryoerythrophyllum; species Bryoerythrophyllum caledonicum. The sequence goes on along the minus strand of OZ020521.1, from coordinate 3,665,507 downwards.
AAATTTGTAGAATTTTATTTACTTATTGTACTTAGATTTTGTCGCTTTAACTTTGATTCTTGCTAAAAATTTATTATAAACAAATTTTAGTAAAATTAAAACATGTGTTAATTCAAAATGGAAGTGAATGAAAGTCCACAATCAAGAAAAGACATTGAACATGAATGAAAACAATAATGACTTTATTCATAAAGATTCATGCCTCCTCCGGAAGATGAACAACGTGATGGTACAAAAAAACGTGGTTCAAAAAAATAGCAAATGGATCTCCATCTTGTAAAAATTTACGTCGCCACATAAATTCTGCAAAATAACTACGTAATAAGGATTTTTGAGTGCCATTCTTGTTAAGCGACTGCTTCACTTGCATGAACATGCCTTCAATGGAGTTTGTGAGCACGCCGGTTATAGGGTCTTTCAAAAATCATGAGTGATTCACGGTGAGGTGGATAAAACCCTATTGGTTCAACCAAAGACTATTGTATGCACTCTAACAATTGCTAATTACACTGGTTCCTAATTCAATGTATTGGTAAATTAAATTTATCAATGTTTCTTTCTTCCTATCCAGTACAACTGCTAAAAACATGTTCAACATTGCCTCTTTCTACTCCACCAAACACCCATTGTCCATCTCAGTGTGCACCCCTATGATATTTACGCTTGCCAAACTTTGACTCATCAATCTCAACAATTCGACCTCTACTTCCAATTTTTGGAAAATTGTGATTTTCAAGGGCTTTGGTACCAATATCACGACAAAAATTGTACCAATCAACCATGGTGTTCTTACTTGTGTAAGAATCTACCATGGCTTGCCCTTGCTTGCAACCTCTATTCCAACTATACATAATTGTAAGCATTTGTTGAAGGGAGAGTTTTGACCCGGAAAAAATGTGTTAGTGCAAATTGAACAAGTTGCTCTACAACGTCTAGTGCACCCCCATCTAACTTTATCAATTTTTGTTCTATCCCTCTCCTAATGCATTTGTTCACCACACACACCGCATTGATGCTCAATTGGAAGTGGGGTGATGAACAAGCGCCGAGTCATGTGGCGTTGTGCGTCAGGGTTTGGTAAGCTTGTCGCTCCTGTATCATTGGCCGTTGATGCCTCGGATGCTGCTTGCCGTGTTTTGTCTAGAGAGGGGGGAGGTGACCCGATTTTTCTCTGAGGGTACCCTCTCTCTTGGGATATTGCCCTCAGACTTGGTCGACGCACATGCACCCGAAAATGAGCTTTCAGGGACCTGACCCCCATGTTTCGGGGTTCTTTTTTTGCTTTTCAGGCCCTGACATGCTGAGCCTCATCGCATGTAAGTTTGGGAGCTTGTTGGTACGTTCGGCAGTAAAACTGCAGAATATTTTCTCATAACCGCCCTTCGTTTGACCATCCCTCCAGAAAATCACCCAACGACCTAGTTACTATACTCAAGAATTACTGTTCTTGTTTGGTTCATCACCTAGATTTATGTGCTTTTCTTTCATGTGGAAAAGAGGTGTGACATTTTGAAGAACATGAACATGCTAATTAACCCCTAAAGACTCAAGTGTACTTACGGGGTCTAAAAATTGTATGCTTTGACCGCAATTATCTTTCAATATGTAAGGTCAAATTTCACAAAATTTTCACCACATCATCTCTTATAAGTTTAGAAGAAGATCATGTGGTTACATTTTCAATAAGTTCATCTTCAGAGTTTCTAATCAACCAAGTAGAGATTCCTCTAAAATGGCATGTACTTGTAGAGGTTAACTTGATGTTGCATATTAAAAGAAATGGATGGATAGACAATAACACATGTCCCAGGGGGATTATTGATCCAAATGGAATTCGAACATGTGATATGACTTGTGTCCTCGTCAAATTGACTACATCTAATGAAGGAATTCTTGTGTCTCTTGGAGAGTGTAGAGTCAATCATATATTTTTTTATTTAAAAAAATTTAAGCCATAAATTTAGAGCACAAACGCCCACTAACGTTCAAGGATTAATATGAGTTTTTGGTCATTTAACCCCTTTAATGTAGACAATAATTAGAAGTAAAACATACAATTATAAACCTTACAATAAATGTTACAATAAATGCGATACAATAAATGCAAGGGGCCGGGGTAAACGAGGCGAGGGGCGGGGAAAATCTCCTCCGACGTAGCAGTTAAAAATGCCAGAAAACCGCCGGCATCGCAGCTTGACGGAAATGAAAACGAGTGCATGTGTGGGTTTGGGGGCTCCATCAGGTGGGGCCCACCACCTGACGAGCATGCCGGAAGGATCCCGGGCGGGACCATGTGCGGGGACCAACTGTTCAGCCTTGGTTTTTAAAATATTTTTGTTTGTAATTTGCAAGCATGGAGACTAGAATCCTTTGGCTCCTTGGGTCAAACTTCATGCATAGGAGCCCCAAGCTTTTTTATACCACCATTTTTGGGTCGTCTTCCTAATGTTTTTTTAAACTTCAGAGGGGTATTTTGTTGTATATTTTATGATGTGGGCATCTGATGATATGTTCCGTGGCCTGGTGTGTTTGGGAACAGACTCAAGAGGAGTGCAACCATATCATTGAGGCGTCCAGGCCGAGCTTGGTGAAGTCCATGGTTGTGGCTAGTGCTACTGAAAAGTGCAAAGCTAATAGGTGCTGGCAATACAATTGTGGTTTGGATACAATTGCAGTTGTGGTTCTTCTTCTTTGATTCTGCAGCTGGATATATAGGTTGCCTAGATTAATGGAAACTATGATTTTCGTCTCACATGAGTGCTTTTGATGCATGAGAGTGCGACCAATTCAGGAACATTTTTTTATTTGTGGTCAAGATAAGGTAATCAAGAGGATGAAGAAACGATAGCTGACTTCACATTAGGTAGAGGCACCCAATTCCAATCGGCCACCCAATTCCGATCACTAGAGTATGCATGGAATGGTGCATGAAAATGGTAATTGCATGAAATGGTGCATGAAAATGGTAATTGCATGAAATGGTGCATGAAGCGACCCAAAACTGATAACTCAAAATCTGAAAACTCCAGTCATTATCAATATTGGGTCATGAAGTGTGCAATTTTGGGTTGCTCCACCACGATTGAGCTCTCATTTGTGTCCTTGCCTTGAAAGTCAAACAAGGCCGATCAACATTGGGTACCTCCATGAGTTGGTTCTGCATGGCATGTCTTCTCTCTTTTACTCACTCACTTATTGGCATTGGGCAAAGGAGGGCACCAAATCTCACCTACTCTACTGTTTGATATGGGCTCCAGTGGTTTTTGGGCTTCTAAATTCTATATCAGTTGCAAATCTTTAAGATTAGATTTGAAAAAATATTTGTTGAGTTTCATTCCTAATTCGGCATCTTTCTACATAAATGTTTTTGACATACAATGTCATTTGAGTCCCATCTGGCTTAAGTGATCGGAATTGGGTGCCTCTACCTTATATACTTGTTCGTACGTTTGATCTTGATTTTGGTGATATGTGGGTCGGTTAAGGAATTAAAGACACTCATGCCGTCTTCCAATACTTCACGGGGGAGAAATATTGAACATCAATGGTTTTTTTTCATGTTTGAATATTTTTATTCCACTTTGCCAATGCGGAACAAGGCGAAGCTATACAAGTTTTGCAGTTTAGAGAGAGTGAAAAATAGGAGACTCACTCTGACTACTTTCACAAGCCCACCACCCCCAAGAACAACCACAAGACTCAAGATCCATAACTCCACCTATAATCATTCCACTCCTAAATATCTATACCACGGAATGTAACCCCGAAAATGATATTATCACAATCTTGGACACAATTAAAATAGAGAACAATCAAGCCCATCTATATGAAGAAAATGGCCGACACTTACACACTATCCCCATTACCCGACTCCAATGGCTATGGAACCAATACAATACAAAACTTCAAACTCCTACAAACATCGAACCAACGACCCAATCTTTTGAAACCGAATTAATTTGGCTATACCAAAGATATAAATACCGAATACCAAAAAATGACCCCTCAAAAATGCGCAATACACAATACCCACACCCACTCTAGACTCACTAATCTCATCCTTTAACATCGAACAATCATACTTTTCTTCCCCGGTCACATGTTCTACCAAACTAAAAAAATTCTATTCACCCTTTGAAAGAGATAAAATATTTGGCTCCTTGGAAAAGGCCTTTGACTACAAATGGACCGGAAATGGTATTGCTCACCCCCACAATGAAGAAGAAACTCAACAAGCACTACATTGGGCCCGTCTTGCCGCTAAAAATGACCCACAACACACATCTACACTCATTATCACACCAGACAAAAATTGGTACCAAAACTTTAATCCCCAGTCAAGCCCATTCGTAGACTCCCATATCATTGCAATATTTAAAGCAAACTCAATCCCTTATGAAGAACCTACTATCCCACCCGAGCTAAAAAAGCCGAGAATTGAACTATCTACATTACAAATAATATGCGTACATCACCAAAACCAAACCCTTGGCACCCTAGAACAGCTTACCGAACTCACCTCCATAGCAAAAACTCTTCACATAAATTGGCTATATACAAAGATAGCCCCACCAACACCTCTACAAACAACAGTCAATAGAAGCACAAAATTGTCAAAACTAAACTACAATAACAACGCACTAGATCACAATTTATCACTTCCGCCCCTCCCGGACTACCAAACTACCACCTCACTAAACTTTGACCCCGCATATAGCTACTATACAGATGGCTCCTTCAAACCACCAGAACAAATCAGTCCGAGTAATTGGCGCAGAAAAAAAGCCGGTTATGGAATATACAATCCTACGAAAGAAATCAAACTAGCCAAAAGATTGCATGGACTACAAAATATCCTCAGAGCAGAACTCATGGCCATCCACAAAACACTGGAAATTGTTACAACAAAATACAACAATGAACCAACACACATTTTCACAGACTGCATTAACGCACTATACTTATTAAACACCCAAGTAACACACCCTACCCTCCACAATAGTCACCCCGACCAAATCATACTAAAATCTATGGTCCAAATGATACTAAAACGAAGACAAATCACAACCATGCACAAAGTTTGAGCCCACGCCGATATTGATGGTAACGAACAAGTGCATAAACTAGCAAAAGTGGGTTGGGAAAAATCCCACAAAAATGCCAAAGATCCACACGAACATGCCCACGCCACCCCATACTACTTCCAAAAAGAAGACTGGCCCTCCAAAGAAGACACCCCCGATAAAGGCCCGATTAGATTTTTGAGCAAATACCTCAAAAAACAAGACTTATATCACAACCTTGACACAATCTTAGATAACTTCCCTAACATAGAAAAGTGGACTAACAACAACAACATAGATAATGAACTCTCTACAAATTTCTGGAAAAACCCCATCATCACCAACTCACAAATAACATGCCTTATCAAATTCCAAACCGGACAATACATGGGAAACGCCTGAAAACAACTCTTCTTTGGAATAGAAAGATTCCCATCCATAACATGCCCAATATGCACGTCCACGGATCCCGACACATGGCTACATGTTTTACTTAAATGCCATAACCACCACATACACTCCCTAATTGTCAAAAGACATAACAAAGCCGTATGGAAAATTCGTAAATTAATCACCTCCCAGAATAAATCAAGATGTTTGATCCTCATGAATGCCGGCACCTTTAACAACAACCCACAAGAAAACACGGTCTCACCATGGCTAGTCCCATGTATAGGTGAAACCCAACGATGTTACTGCAATGCTAAACTCAAACTGGACATACTATGCATTAGAGGCCTACCATACAATGACCCCCCACCCGACCACATAAACCAAAACTACACCATTCAATTCATCGAATTTACACTGTAATGACAGATTTTCTCCTGAAACAATCGAAAACAAAATCAATAAATACCAACCTCTTATTGATGACATCACTGCCCTCGGATGGAAAGTGGACCCCCTCATGGTCATCACAGCCGGCGCACGCGCCACCACCTTTATCCCATCTATGAAAATCCTTGAAGATACCTTCAAAATTCCTATTAACACAATTACAAACACTTTCAAGAATATTAACATCATTGCCATACAACACTATGTCCATCCTTCTGCATAAACGCAAAATTGAAAACAACCAAGCCCTTCCCGATACACGAGACCCTCCATAAAACTATCTCTTTACCTCATTTTAATCTATGAAATTGTGGTACACACCCTCCTCTCCATCTTCCCCCCCCTCATTTCCTCTCTCTTTCCCTCTCACCTCCTCCACCTTCATCCTTCCTTGTTATTTTTGTGTGGTTGGTGGGTTCCGTGGTCATTGGCTCTTGTTACATAGTGTGTATCCTCAAAAGGGGGAAGTAGTTCCAGCTTACTAATTCCCTGCCCGGTGGGCATGGTCTTAGTAGTGGAACGAACAGACACTTTATTCACGTCCGCCTCCCTTAGAGACCGTTCTTCTTTTCTTTACTTTCACACTGCTTTCACACCAAAAATGGCGGCCAACAAATAGCCATTGTACTCATGTACCTGTAAGTGCTCCCTCTACTACATTTCATTATATCCTTTTCAAAGCAAGCTGCTCTAAAGATTAGAAACAATTGAGCTATCCACAAAGAACCCCAAATCCTAAGTTTTTGACCTGTAAAATGGAAAAGCCAGGGTCCACTGGCAGGGTTTTACTGTAGACCTTGAATAGAACACTGGACAGATTAGTTTTTGAACCCTAGAATTCCCAAACTCTAGATTGAGACTGGCTTTTATTGAGCGCCAAGTGTTGTCACATGGTACACACTGTTCAAGTCAACCATGTGAGCGACATTCTGCATTTGTATGCGCTAGACTTGTTCAATCAGCCATGTCAGCGACTTTGCCAAATATGCATACCACACTGGTCCAATCAGCCACGACTGTTCAACACTGTTCTTGTTTGTTTTTGGGAGATTTGTGCCATTTGTGGTAACTGACACCACCATAAAACCCTCAAATCCTAAATTTATTTCACAGGATTACTTTGCGGCTACGCTCAAATACAGGTTAGATTTTTATTTCCATGAAAAAAGGAGGACAAAAGACCAGTTCACTTTACAAATAACTCTAGTGTATTGATTGTTTTCTCTTGTGAAATTGTGAGTAATGTTTCGACATGATTTAGATCTAGATGCTACAGTTTTGAAAATCTTTTGCTAATTGAGTTATTTGTGAAGTCAACCAAAGTTTGAATAAGATACCACTCTCACAGTTCTGCTATTTGTTCACTCTTGATGGCTATTAGATTCTCCACTAGGATCTCTATTAACTTCCAAAGAGCTTGGTGGACTTTAACCCCTAAAGGACCAAGTGTCCCTTGGTAAGACGATTTTGATTTTGGGCAGGTTTCTAAAATTTGAGAAAATATTTTTTTATATTAATTTTTTTTCAAGATTGTCCCTGATAAGAGCTTTGTGGAGGTGTTTTCATGATTTTTTTGGATTCATGGTTTGAAAGTTAGTACCACTCAAGTTAGAAATGGAGACTCCGAGCACCTCCAAAATTTTGCTAGGAGATTCTATTGACATTGAGATTTCTCATACATGTAGAGGATGTTACCTTCTTTGAAGATGTCAAAAAAATTCTTGTCTTTAGAGTTGAAAAACATTTTAACGCCAGTCAAACATTTTTACACATTTTGGGCAAGCGAGGAAAAACTCCATCTTTTCTATATTAATAGCTAGAGATCTTCATATTTTCCACTTATTATTTTTTCAACAACAATATGTGGTGAGAAGCTTCTCATTGACCGTTTGGATTATCATTCTAGAACATATTAAGTTCACAAAAAAATAAAACGTGAATTGACAATTTTGAGCCTCCACTCCTTGCATACTTGTTTTGAATATGCTACACTCCTTCTCTACCTCTAAAAATTGATGTATAGGGAACTAACATCATGCTTAACACAATGGTAAGAGATTTAGACCTTGAGTAGTGCAAAAATTTGATACCAAGTCTGCGGATCCACTCAATGCAGGGAAGAAAGTGAGCCATTTTCTTGACCTCAAACACTAAAAGCTTTCTCTCCGTGTAGTCAATGTTGTTGAAATTTTGTGAATATGTTACTTAGTCTTAATTGAGATCCTACGGTCAAAACTACGAATACAAGGTTTTGTTTCCTTCCTTACTCATTGCACTAGAATCAACAATTTTGAAGTGTTTTTGGTGTGAAATTGTCACAGTCCTTTAGGGATTAACCCTTTACCGCCCACGGATGTTTATGGAAAAACCAAGATTACTGCTGATTTTATTCTTTGCACCGGATTTGATGGAAATACAATGCCTAATATTGATATCTAACCTTACAAAATTGAACTTAACCCATGACCTGAACTTTGGGGAAATTTTGCACAACATCCAACGGTTGATGGAATAGATTATAGTGTTTAAAGTTACCATATACTGGTAGTGAAAACTGTGGATTTTGGAGGGTGTACTACATTAACCATCAATAGATTCTTGCAAGAATTTTTTTACTTTGAATTAGAGCGGTTCACATGTGCACTAGGTTGATAGCTTTGCATTGACATTTCATATGCAAGGAAAATATTTATACACAATTATTGGTGATTTTTTTTTTCTACTTGATTGTATACAAAAATGTTCCAACCTTATACAAATCAAAACGGAATTTTCCTATGTGAAGAGAGAGATCAACAATCACAGAACAATGAAGAATGTCTCAAAGACAAAGTTCAATCAAAATTTAAGACCAAAATCAATGTGCATGTGTGTGAAATACAACATAGTATGTGGCATAGTATTCACCGTATTCACAATATTTGAGTGTATTTGGTGTATTTTGTGTTGTACTCCTAGCTTTTCCAAGAGTTCTACAAATCCAAATCATGATCTGATTGTTGGAGAGTGTTTGTGTATTGAGTGTGCAAATCTGAACCTCGTATCTCAAAGCCTAGTTCCTCATGGATTTCATGCAATTTGAGTCTTAGCACCTCCGGAGTCCCATTTCGGGCTTCCTGGGAGCTAAAGGGTTACACTCAAATTAGAGGATCTTTTAGCTGTCTTTTTCATGCTACAGGCTAGTTTTTTGTACTGGATATGAACATGGTTATGACCTTTTCATTTGGTTTGTTTTTTTAGGCAGATTTGATTGTTCTCTAAATGTAGACTTGTGCTGATTTTGCCTCTGACGATCACTGGTCAATGGTCTAGTTACAATTCTGATGTGTAGCTGGGTGGAAAGAGTGTAGTACTTTCTTTTGGATAAGTGCGTCCTCCAGGGGAAGAGAGATGATGAGTGCTTGAGCTCCGAAAATTGTGGTTAGGATGCTGGGAAGTTAGTCGCACAATAGAGCTGTAAACGTAGTTGTGGCTGGGCACAACTACTGCTCTCACTTACAGTTGTATTTTGCGGCTGTAGTAGAGGATGATGCGTGCTATGTGTTGGACATACTAAGTTTCTTTGAGGGCAATAGATCTCTTGAAACTTACACTTGTGAGGCTTGGTTTTCATAATCTAGTCAAGGGCGATTGAGCGAGGGACCCTACGTGTTGGTGACTAGTATTGAAAACCTCTTTGCAAGACAATAGTTTCATTAGATCTATGCAGGAAGTATGTAGCACCCCTCTTACTACACCCACTCCTCACCATACATAATTTAGATACACATGATACACGTACACCTCATATTCACATTTTTTAAAACATTACTTAGAACACATGCTAATAGTGTCACTCTTGCACATCTAGCCCCTATACATACCAATAGCACACACAAGCACCAATATGATTTATATACACACTATGATATATGCACGCACCGCATACTAACAAGTTATTTACAAGTGTAGAACGATACAACACAAGATCAACTGTGCTACACCAAAAAGTCTAAATCTCCTGTTTTAACTATGTCCATGACAGGCCTACACGACCACTTCACCGAACTATCTCAACCGAAACGTGCAACGCCAACCCGGGACGTTGTCCTGATGGAAATTCTTCCATCATGTACATACAAGTATTAGTCTTTATATGTGTGGATTTTAATAAGTAAGGAGTTGGGGTAAAAGGGGTTGGTCGTGGTAAGAACCACGGTTTGAGGATTTGGGCAGGTGTTAGCATTTAGGTGCTGCACCGTTCTTGTCACTGCTCAGGGGGGTAGGTAGCGGGTTGACTGGTATTTTTCCTGCCTCACTAGCGAGCCAAGCCGTGGGCCGCCGAACCACTCGACGGGCTCGATTGGGTTCGAACCCGGACCGGCGGCAGCCACTGACCACGACATTTCCAGCCAACCAAGTCCACGACTTGGCGATCAGGTTGTGCGAATCAACACCTTTATACGTCCGTACCATCAGCTATCTTACGATAAGTTTTATTTTTTATTTTTATTTAGTTATTTTTTTTATTTTACTTATCTTGTTGGTTGGAAGGTCTAAGTTTTTAGTCTTCCAATAAATAAAAGACTAGGGGATTTTATGTGGTTGAAAGTGGAAAGGATAAGAAAGTAATGAAGTACCTTGTGGGGTACTTTGGGTAGGGTGACATGGGCTGGAGTGCCCACGTCCACTTGAGGTGGAAAAGTTGGAAAAGAGATTCCTTAGAGCGAGTGAGTGTGTGTGTGTGCGGGTGAGAGAGGAAGGGTGTGGAGCAGAACTTTGACTGTGTGTAACTCGTTGAGCTTGAATGATATGGAATTGAAAATTTGTGGTCTTGTTCCTTGTTTCAAGAGCTTTTCATACTCGTTTTAAATTTTGAATTTGGAGTTGTAGAGAAAAAGTTATTGAGGTTTTAATTCTGTGAAAACCCGAGGCCATCCATTGAGGGGCAGAGGTTTCGAGGAGCCATAACTTTTTCTGTAGTTCTCAATTTGATTTGAGATTTTGAGGGACTGTGCATCTCTATCTTAGCTTTCTAGAAAGATATTACAATTGAGATTTGGAGTTGTGAGCAAGAAGTTATAGAGATTTGAATGAATAGGGGTAGGCAGAACTTTGATTGTCCATAACTTTCGGACAGTAGTTTAGATTGACTTGAAATTTGGAGGAGTGTTAGTTGTCTGAATTAGCTTTCCAGAGAGCTATTACACTTAGTATTTGAAGTTTTGAGTCATCCGTGTCACTTGTTTGAAGGTTACAGCCTTGGTGAAACTTTTCCATTGTGTTTTTGAACACTTCTTTTGAGTTTCCTAGTGTTTTTGAACACTTGAAGACTTTGGAGTTGAAGGATGGAAGAATTGAAGACTTGAGGCTTGAAGAGAAGAGAAGATGGAGACAAGTGTGTTGTGGCTTGTGGTCCGATTTCTTTTTTTGTGATTCCAAGCCAGCTTTGGAGGCTAGTTGTATTTCAATTCTGTTCTTGTAAACTCTGTTGCGGCGAAGTAGGGTTAATTGCCCACACGGTCGTGTTTATGTTGTTCCCACCGGTGAGGCACGTTTGCTGGTCACCGTGGGTTTGAATTTTAGGAGCCAATCTTTCGGACGGTTTCAGCTTGTGGTCTGGCCGTCCCGTTTTATCCGTCCGAGGCCGTGGTTTCTTATCACCCACCTTTACCCTTAACCCTTTAAAGCCACCATAGGATAGGCCAACGGGGAGGAGTTTGAAGACTGAAGACTGAAGACTGAAGACTGAAGACTGAAGATCGAAGACCACAAGATTTGACAGAACTCCGTAGCAGAATATACGAAGTCGCAGCCAGATACCTCGCGTATTCTCAAAGCGCACTCCTCTCTACACGACATTTGGTGCTTCCACTGAGAGAGCTTTGAGGCGACTGGTGTGATTTTGCTATGGGAGACTCTGAAGGAGCTGCTGGTGGTGGTGGGAGACGCACCGGTGGAGTTCAATTTTCCATGGAGGATATTGTAGGGGCATTGGCCCTGTTTATGGAACAACATAGAGCGAACCAAGGTGGTCAAGGTGCCACGAAGGCTCTGAAGGCTGTTGTTTCCAAGATTGGAAGGTTCAACAGCAAGAATATCTCCAA